>VNJS01014918.1:0-22483 GCA_008042575.1 Drosophila watanabei
AAAATACAGTACACATAGCCTGCAATAATAATGGGGTAAGTCTTTAATATAGAACATTTCTGGTGATCTTTTCTTATATTCATTTTATTGGTTACCCTTTAGGACTTCCATGAGTCTTGCTCTCCGGATGCCACCATGGTGGACATGAAGCCGTATCGATCTTTTATCCTGGATGAGCATAATAAGCGCCGTAACTACATTGCCTCGGGATCGCTGCCAGGTTATTATCCTGCCACGCGCATGGCCACCATGGTGTGGGATGAGGAGCTGGAGTATTTGGCCACCTTGAACTTAAAGACCTGCTACCTGGAGCATGATGACTGCCACAACAGCTATCGCTTCCGTAATCTGGGCCAGAATCTGTGCGGCGTGGATCGTCCCAGGAATTGGCACTTGAATGTGACCAATCTGGTGGAGCAATCGATGGGCTTGTGGTTCGGAGAGCATCGCCTGATCGATAGCAGTTATATAAGTGACTTTCGGCTGACCAGAAATCAGTAAGTACTAAAAACTATAAAGGAAAAAAGAACAGGATCTGGTTTTTTCAATATATTTTTAAGACTTTTGAAAGATACAATTAACCTTAACTAGTTTCCAAAAGATATTAAAAATTAAACAAGATCTTTATTCTATTTACACCCATCTAACCCTCTTTTCTCGCTCCATTTTCTTTCCAGTGAAAAGTACGGCCACTTTGTGGAGACCGTGGTGGACAGGAACACCCATGTGGGCTGTGCCATGATGCGCTTCACCAATCCCCAGTATCCCTTCCTGTACATCTACAACACCGCCTGCAACTATGCCAGTGTCTATGCCATTGGTGTGCCTGTCTACAATGCTGGGGAACCCGCCTCCCAGTGCCGCACTGGCAGCAATCCGGATTATCCCGCCCTCTGCTCCATCAAGGAGCAGTACAATCCCAACTATAATCTATACTAGCCAAGCTAATAGACCAAATAAAACCGTTAATCATACGTTGTAGCTAATGAACCAAATGAAATTACCTGCACTTTTTGTTGATTACTTTTCTTGGGAAAACTGCTCCCATCTGATTGATACGTCAACTTGTTGTTTATCGTCGTTCCGGCAGCTAAATTTGGCCCTGTCGCTAATTGCCAATTCAGCGGGCACTCAATTATTAATGTTAACGGAAACACAATCGAAAGCGGTTCTCGGACAGTGGTTTCGGATATAGGAATATAGGAAAACGATTTGGGGATCGTAAAGAATTTTAAGGAAATTCTGAAAGGGAATGATTAAAATAGATATAAATGTATTGCTTGTTAAGTAACGTTTTAAATAATTTAATAATAAGAATATAACGTTTATATAAGAAAAAATTTAAAGGATTCGAATTTTTTAGGCCTGATTTTTAGGAATGATTAAGTCAGGCTTAATTTTGTCGGGCCTTTTTTTCTCTGGACTAATTTTTAGCAGGTCTTAGATTTTTAGGCCTAAAAAATCAGGCCTGAATTAACTTTTTAAGTCAAATATTAAGATTTTCCGACAAGCGTCAGTATAATTCCCAACTAGTTCAAGTACCAAATTAATGACAACTGATGAAAGGGTCACTTTAAAAATCAGTTGTTAAGTAAGTTTTACAACTTCCTGAATTTTTGTATATTTTTTGCTACTTTTAAATTTTTCTTAATTAAAAAACTTTGTTTAAAAAAGTTCCAAATGCCATAAAAAAATTAGGCCTACAAAAATTACGCCTACAAAGTATTTGTAAGGCAAATATTAATATTTTCCGATAAGCGTCAATAAAATTCCGTACTATTTTAAGTACCACATTAATGACAAGTGATGACAGCTTCAAAATCAATTGTAAAGTAAATTTAACAGCTTCCTGAATTTTTGTACACTTATTAATACTTAGAAATGTTTCTACTTAATAAAAATTTTGTCTAAGAAGATTCCAAGTGCTATAAAAAATTCCCCAGAAAAACATCACTTTAAAACCAATGTGCATTTGGTTATTTTTCACGCCTCACCGCATGTGACTGACCTATCCTGCACTCATTACGTTCGCTCGATATGATGATGAGATGAGATGAGATGAGTATTTGCCATCAGCACACAACTAATTAATTTTTAATCGCTCAGAGTCACATTAAAAAGCTGTTAATTCATCAATGAGCCAATGAGCCAGCTGTACTCCCGCCGAAAACATACCCACGTTCCGTCCCATAAACAATGTGCACAATGCACCCGATGACGTGCACACAGAGACATTCAGTTGGAGTCAAAGGAGTATATGCATTGACCAGGACCCAGAGATCAGGCATTCTTGGCAGTCAATTGTGGCCAATTTACGGTCCTGCAACTGGAGCGGAGGCCTAGATCAGGCCGGTACTCTACCTATAACTCAGCTCTGGCCATGTGTGTGGGATTGCGTGTGGAGCGGACAAGGGCTCCAGCAGCTCACAGCAGCTGTCCCGGCTACAGTTGGACACTGGGAAAAATTTGGTAACACTTTGCTTTGAAGTTATCAAAATAAAGGTAGTTATTAAGGGCTTAATAAGAGATTTTTCGTTATAAAACAATGGAAAATGTAGCCAACAGTTTGCAGTGAAAAGTTTGAAGTCTTAAGATTATTCTAAATAGTTTTGTAGCATACATCTATTTTAATAGATTTAAAATCTTTAGCAATTTATTCAGCTTTCTTGATAAACTAATTTGTTCTCAAATTTGTATCTCTTTCTATAATATATCTCTTTCACTTCCCATTAAGTATCTTAATTAAGATATTTGCAATTCAAAATCCTACAACATCCCGAAATTTTCTTTGTGTACTCTTCCCAGTCTCCATCCAGCATACATCCCACTCTGGCCCAGGCCACAGTGAAGCCTCTGCCCCGTCGTCCCTCTGACTTTTATCTTGCTTTATCTGCGGCTATGCATCATAAACGAGTCTGGGGTTCCTGTTCCTGTCCCGCCCCTCCCGTCCTGTCCACACAAATCTTCGCACTCCCACTGAGCGACTGGACACTGGAGGGCTGACTGGCTGTCTGGATGTCGTTGCTGGTTATGCAAATTCCGATTACGAAGCTTTATCGCCGCCAGAATCGGAGATCTCGGGGCCCAGCAGCTGTCAGCCGTCAGCCTGTCATCCCAGCGTCCAGGTGAGCGTCCAATAAAGATCTCTGTTTTGACATTTTGCACGTTTATTGTTACTCGGTTTGCCCCGATCCCAGGTGGACCTACCACCAAATGCCCAGATCGCTGAACAGCTCCTCGGTGGTGGGCAGCTCAAAGTCCTCGTTGACCCATTCGGACCTCTTCTTTGTGTTGGACGGATTCTTCTCCACATCGGTGGCTCCATAATCTTTCCGATAGCCCACATCCTCGCGAAGATCATCCTCGTCATATTCCTCATCGTCTTCGACGGCCTCCAGGGAGCTGCTCATATTGGTTCTACGCTTGGGTGGAGCCAATGGGAGACCCTTCTCGCCTAGCATGCGCTGCATGTTCCCGATTTCGTCCACCTGCTGTTGCTGCTGGGCCTGTGGCGGTGGTGGCATATCCTCTGCTGATGGCTCTGCTGTAGCCTCGGACGGATTGATGGCAGCTGGGGTGGATGCCAGACGCACAATGCGATCGAAGAGAGTGGCAAAATGACGCCGAAATCGGCTGTAATCAAAGCTATCCTTGGAGCTGGCGTTGGCGTCCAGCAAGCCGTGGGTAGAAGTGGACTTTGAACGGGTCAGCGGTCCGAAATGATGAAGCATATCAATGCCGGGAGCCATGGATTCCTCCCAACTCTGAGGGAAATTTTAGAATATTTAATTTTATAATTAATATCACTTAATATTTAATGTACTTACCAATTCAGTCCAATCCTCGATGGGCACACTCAGCACTGAGCTAACAACATTCACCACGCGCTCCTCCAGGTTCAGGGCATGAATAATCCATTTGGCCAAAGCCACGGCGCAATTGAGGTCGCAGCGCTGTCTGAAATCAATAAAATTAGTTTGAAGTAGACACAACAGGACGAATAATGGCGTTTTAAGATACCCTATAAAGTAAGAAAGGGGATTTTGGGTACTTTGTACTATAAAAACTTTGTAAAAAAATCATAGAAAACCAAAGAGTATAAAGATGTATTAATAATAGTTAGAAGTTCTTTTTAAATATTAAAATTTTTAAAAAAGGAACCAATCTAAAAGTCAAATATACCCTTAAAAAAAGTACTGGGTATAAATACTTCAATTATTTCAGTGGGTTTGAAGAGTGGTTAAGGTGGCACTTTATATAGGAATGACTTAATGAC
Organism: Drosophila watanabei; assembly: GCA_008042575.1. Taxonomy (NCBI): domain Eukaryota; kingdom Metazoa; phylum Arthropoda; class Insecta; order Diptera; family Drosophilidae; genus Drosophila; species Drosophila watanabei. Next base: position 4,277 of record VNJS01014918.1, read on the forward strand.
CAGTTAATTATAGGAACACTTCACATACTGCACACATACTCACTTGCGTTCATCGCGTCGTATCTCCACCAACTTATCACCCTCCAGGATCAACTGGTCATAGTTGGATTCGATTTGCATGGTCAGGGCCTCTTTGGGCTCGCCCTCCGACTGCTCCTGGAGCTGACGCTGAAGGCTCTTGAACTGCTGCCAGAAGTCCTCCAATTGATCCTAAGGATATATTGGATATTATATTACACAATTTGTATCTCTAAATAAATCCGAATCTAACCGTTTGCTTTCTTATGCTCTGCTGGGTTTCGTGGTGCACATCAATCCTGTGAAGAATGGGCTGGGCGGGTATAAAGGGAGCCGCCATCAGGCGCTCCACACACCGATTGAGGACTCCCATCTTAGGCTTTTTCTTGTCCATCTTTATCAAGCCCGCCGAGCTATCCAGCTGAAGAGTTCGCTCCACAATGCGCTCCAGGATCATGGCAAAAGTCTCCACATAATCCGACTGTATGCGAATGCGATTGGAGTTCTTGGCCGCCACCACGGTAATCACTTCTGATTGCTTCTCCAGACCCGGGCAGAGCAGCTGTAGACCCAGAGCATGAGCATCGCTGTGTTCCTCTAGGAATTCGCCAAAAAAGGTGGACAACTTGGGAATGACATGCCTACTGGTGATGCTGTAAGTCAGCTTAATACCAGCCGCCTTTTGAGGCTGGCAAGGGCGATAAAACATGGAAAGAGGAAGGTAAGCCTTCTGCTGGATGACCCTTGGAATGCCCTGCAAAGATTAGAGAAGATTAAATCGGAAAATTCCACAGCTTTTCCCCTTCGTACTCACCCTGGGACTCACAAAAGAAGCAACCACTTCCACCTTGGTGCTGTGGACATGGAACAATTCGGCAATGTAAAAATCCAACTTAAACTCGTGGCTGGTGCCTGCTGCCACGTCCACAAAACTCAAGGTGTCCTGGCTACAGCGAACACCATTCGGCATCTGGAACACCAGCTGCAGTTCGGCCAGCTCCGCCTTGATCCTGCAGCGCAGCAAACCCCTGGCGGAGGGCAGCTCCTTAACAGCCACATCGGCCGGCACATCCAGTAGCAGGGTATCGAGATCATCGCAGGCCTCTGGCTGGATACTGAAGCTGAGACGCACTTGATCCGCCGCCTGCTGATTCAGAGCATCCATATCGCGCACATCCACCGCCTCCTTGATCTCATCCTCCAGCTGCTGCAGCTCCTTGTGAGCCTGGGCGAAGCTCAGCTCCTCCATGTTGAGGGGCTGCACCTGAAACTGGTAAGGATCGGCGCCCAAATAGCCCACCTCCAGTTGTCCTTTGGCTCCCAGTGTAACGATACCTCCAGCTAGGCCTTGGACATTGGAGCGTTGAATGGCCACCGGAGCGGGTGATTGACTTGGCCACTGCGCCGCCCAAATAATGTTGGCCTCCTCGTACAGATGCAGCTTGGAGGAGTCGGAAACAATGGCGGTGATGAGACGAGCTCCAGGTTCTTGGAAATTGAAGCCAGTTGAGATAGAGTTTCATATATCCAGAGAGAGAGACTCACCCCAGTAGTAGCCCACCACGAAGCTGTGGAAACACTTGGGGGCATAGTCCAGCTTTAGCATAAAGTTAAACTTTCCATTGTCATCCAGAGAGATAAAGTTCCGCTCGCCCAGGATCATGATGTAGGAGCAGTTCCTGAAGTAGCACAACAATTATAAAAATCTAGAGAAAGAAGTCACCCCCAAAAGTTGTGGCATACTTTCAGGGCTTCCGCTTAGTTCAATACTCACTCCTTGACTTGCACCACTCGCATATCGACAATGCCCTCGCCCACACACTGCGTCCAGGTGGGCTGATAGCTGCTCTTGGTGACCAGCGAATGGGACAGATCCTGGTAGCTAAAGCACTGTAGATCCCAGGTGGCGCTGAACCGAAAGAAGCTATCAGTTCGCTCGCAATAGGCCACCGGAGCGGGCAGGGCCCGATGACCGGGAAAGCGACACTCGTAGGAAATGCCATCCTGCTCGTAGAAGGTAAGCGTCCCATCCAGATGCACCACGCAGAAGAATTCGCGACCCTTCACCTGACCAAAGTGACCCTGACATAGGCCAAAGGCCACGCGCTGGAACTTGTGCTCCGCCTGCAGCTTGAGTCGCAGTTGAGCGCCATGTTCCGCCAGTCCGCCAATGGCCAGGACATTGTATATAACGATGGCATTGGGCAGGAGAACGCCCAGCTGATTGGCATTCTCGTTGCGCACATTTCTGTGGGGGAGCAAGGAATAATCTCCTTTTGCTCTCTCTTCCTACAAGCTACTCACCCACTAAACTTGCCCGCATATAAGCCCAGAATGGGAGCCGCCATTTGGGTTTCCATCAGCAAATCGGTGGCATCGTAACCCCTGCGGTGCGGATAGTAGATACTCAGCTGTCCCGTCTGCGAGCCCACTATGATGTAGTCCTTCTCCTGGGCCTCCAGACCAAATCGGGCGCACAGCAAGCTGGCCACATCGTACTCCTCACCGGGATCGGAGCACTGGGCGGACCACCAGCTGCAGACGTTGAACAGCGACATGTTGCAACTGTTTTTAAGCTGGAACCACTACGATTCCAGTTCACAGTCAGTTCCCAATGTGTTGTGGTTGGAAAAAGGACGAAGGGTTGTCATGGAAACGGACAACGGTATGGCAACCTTTAAAACTAGCTCCCAGCTTTAATGTAAGGTTTTAATTTACAAGAACAGAACTTCACAACTATTACAATACAACATCTAAACATCGTATTTTTTTGTTTTTACATTATTTGTATTTGATTTTTATTCATTAATTATACTAAAGCATATAAGTTAAATGTAAGTACTTTAATAACTACATACAAGTATTTATATATATATTGGTATGTATAACTAACTATGTATCTGATAGATCTGAATTAGATTTACGAATGTACATACTGCACTATGGGGAATCGAGGGGCCGAGGCCTTACCTTTAACTACGATTTACAATTTTTAAAGTAAGAGATTAACTTAGGCTATGGATCGTGTAAGATTAGTAATACGGCGGCCACATGCCTGGGCCTGGAGCTGCTTGAGGAGCGATCGATGATGATCGTCGTCTTTAGCGTCTCACCCGGCACCAGCGCTCTCTCATCATCCTTTGAGAGCGGTTCCCTGCGCTCCCTTCTTGCTCATTCATGGCTGCAAAACCAATCGACAGAAATTGAGATCAATTTAGCAATGATTGACTGGCTGGCTGACTGATTGAATGCATGAGGATTGGCATGGGATGAGAGCTATTTGAGATTGGTTTTGATCTTGAAATCGGAATCAGGCTGATTGGCTTGAGTTTGTGGCGGTGACGATTGTGGTGGTGGTGGTGGTATTGGGATTCGAGTCTGAGTTGGTGGCTGTGGAAATGATGCTCGAGATGCTCCGCCGGTGATGACGTGGTCTGGCGGCCCTGCCCATACGTTATTCTTTCTCGCTGCGTATCATGATCTTTTTCTGCACCAACTTCCGTACCTGTTGTGTTGTGGGCTGTGACACGCCGCCACCCTGCTGCTGTTGCTGCTGCTGCTGCTGTTGCTGCTGCAGGCTGCTCACTGTGGGCAACGCTGTGGTGGTCTGTGTAATGGTCATCACCTCAGCTGGTCCCGCTGTGGGTCCAGCAATGCTCGTGTGCTGCTGCTGTTGCTGCTGCTGCTGCTGTTGTTGTTGCTGCTGCTGCTGCTGCACAACCGCCAAGAGATTGCCACCGGCAGTGGTTTGCAAGCGAACAGGACTTGCATTTTGCCGCTGATTGTGCTGCAGTGCTGCTATCAGCGTCTGCTGCGTGGTCTGACCACCAGCTCCTCCCGAGGCGGCCACCTTTAGGGCACTGGCTATATTCGGACCGGCGACATGGGTGCGTATATTGCCCGCTGCCAGGGCTTGGGCTGAGGCAGCCGAAACAACCTGCAAATGGAGTAAAAGTTAAGTGATGTCTGATGGAACCTTGTGAAAGTTACAACCAACCTGAATGGTCTGCCGCTGGTTGGGCTGCGAAACAGGAATCACGCGTCCCACACTCGTCTTGCCCAGCACCAGGTTTGTGGTGGCCAAAGTGCCCTGCTGGCCACTCCGCATCACCTGCTGGATCTGCTGCACAGTCACCGAGTTCGGCAGCGCCTTCGTGTTCTGGATATGCAGCAGCTGAGCCTGGACACTGCCGCCGCCGGTCTTTTGCTGCTGTTGCTGCTGCTGTTGTTGCTGCTGCTGCTGCTGGGCCTGAACTGTGGGCAGGGTGCCGGCAGCGACGCCCTGCTGCTGCTGCTGTTGCTGTGGCCCTGTCGTGGCCACAATATTGGTGGCCGTCGGCTGTCCACTGGCGCTAACCAACTGCGTCATCCGGCTTATCTTGCGCGGCATGGTGAGCTGCTGCTGCATCTGCAAGTGGCGCATCTGATTGGGCACCGTGACCTTGATCTGGCTACCCGGCTTCAGCTGAGGCAGAGTCATATTCACGGTGCCCGCCTGGACGTTGGGTCCCGTGGCCGAAACTGTGACACCACCGGCACTGACACTGCTCCCGCTAGCCGCCGCTGCTGTAGAGGCCTTCACAAGCGAGGCAATCTGCTGCTGAGTGACCTGCTGCGGTTGCCCGGCCACTGGGAGTTGACCCTGCTGCTGCTGTTGCTGCTGCTGCTGGGCGGCTGTGGTCGTTGTGAACAGAGCTCCCGTTGCCTGCTGCGCCTTCTGGGCAGCCAAGATGTTATGCCGCTTCACCAGCAACATATCACCGGCTCCCGTGGTCGTGGTCGTCGTTCCATCAGCGCTTACAACTTGACGCTGCAGCTGTTGCTTTCCGGCGGCCGTCATCTGCTTGATGAACTGCGTCCGGGCCTGGCCGTGCATTTGAACGCTGCTGACGACATTGCCCGCCTGGACGGTGGTGGAGGTACCGGGCATTCCGGACACTGCGGCCACCTTCTGGCTGGTCACATGCGTGGCCATGCTGTTGGTCTGAATAATGGTGCCGCCAGCTTGCACCAGATTAGTCGTGGTTCCGGCAGAGCCGCCTGCCACTCCTCCTATCGTGGCCGTTTGCGTCGTTTGCAGCACCTTCAGGCTGCGCTGCCGATAGAGCTGTATGTGCGCTCCGCTTGCTTGCTGAGTGCCGCCCGGTATCACAGTCGTCTTGCCGCCCTGCTGCAGTGCGCTCACCGGAATACCCTTGGTGGTCACCAGCTGGGTGGTCTGATGGTGAGCAGCAGACGACGAGGGAACGGCGGCCAAGCGCAGCTGCGTCTGGAACTGGGCGGGACTTACGCCCTGTCCCAGTGTCGGCATGGACACAATAGACTGACCACCGGCTGTGGTGCGCTGCTGTAGGGTATTCCCTGCCACTGATGACACAATCCGCTGGCCCCGCAACATGGCCGTGTTTAGAGTGGTCACAGCCGTGGTTTGCTGCTGCTGCTGCACCTGCTGGCCACTGGCCGTGGTGGTCAGCACTGTGCCCACGGTGGGCAGTGTGCTGACGGACACCACCTGGGGCAGCGACTGCGTCTGCACAATGCTGCCCAGCTGCGGCGACTGAGTGTTCACCGGCAGCGTGCCCTGCGACGAGATGGACACAATCTGAGCGGCACCGGTGGAGCCAGTTTGCGGTTGAACGACGGCGGGAAGTGTCTGAACGGGAGTGGTTAGGACCACGCTGACACTGGACTGACCGGAGCCGGACTGCACGGACTGCTGGGCCAGCTGCTGGAACTGACCCGCCGTCAGGCTGGAGGATGTACCCACAATAGTCTTGACCAGCTGTTGGGTGGTTGTCTGGCCCTGCTGGCCGGGATGCGTACGCAGCTGCTGCTGGGGCTGGTGCAGGAGAATAGCTGTCTGCTGGCCGGCAACATTGGTTACATTGGCTCCAGTCAAGTGCTGGATCTGGAGCTGCTGCAACTGGCCACCAGCCGAAGGCACAGCCACCGTTGTCGTGGTGGCCGTCGGCTGTTGCTGCTGCTGCTGTTGGACAAGCTCCACGGATTGCTGCACCGGCAGGGTTTGTTGTTGGACGTTGGGTACAGTGGGCAGTTGTTGCTGCACCACCTGTTGCTGTTGCTGTACCACTTGAACTTGTTGCTGCTGCTGCTGCTGTTGTTGTTGCTGCGGTTGAGGGGGAGGAGGTGGTTGCTGCTGCTGCTGCTGCTGTGGTACCTGCTGCACCTGCTGACTCACAGACGGCGGCGGCAGCTGCTGCTGTCCCCGCTGCTTCTCTCTTATTTTGTTGGCCTTCATGGCCGCTATATTCTGCGGCGACACCGGCTGATCATAGTTCTGGATGCCAAACTCCTGCAGCACCTCCATATGCTTGGGATTCATCAGGCTGGGAGCACTGAACTGGCGCTTCGGCGGCGGCGCCTTCTTCAGGTACGCCGTCTTGATGCTATCGAAACGCGAGCGCATGGTCTTGTAGAAGGAGGCGTTGTTATCGCTGGCATAGAGCTGTGTGGTGCGCAGATAGCGCAGCGGACTCTTCAGGTACTCGGTGCGCAGTGTCGGCTTGAGCTTCTTCTGCTTCTTGGGGCTCTCCACCACCTTGCCCTCCTCGCGGGGCTGGATGTGGGTCTCGTAGCGCCAGCGGCACTGTCGCGCCGATCGATAGGTTTTGGAGCAAAAGTTGACCATCTCGGAGACGAGATCCCAGTTGGGCGTCTGTCCGGGCGAGAGAAGCATCAGGCTGCAGGGCAGGCCCTGCAGATTCACCAAGACGTGCAGTATGGCAATGTCCTCGAAGATGCACCACTCGGCCATGGCCTCCGGCTCAGTCAAAGGCTTATTGGCCGGCAGTTGCGGCTTGAGACCCGGAATCGGTGAGTTGGGCTTGAAGCTGCCACGGAATCGCTGGCTCTTCAGCTCGCGACGCAAGCGGGCGAGCTGCGGCGTGGGACGATCGAACAGAGACCTGGGCGGCACATAGTTATCCTCGCGCCGCATCTTGTTCGGGCGGCGACTGCCGTCGTAGCCGGCATCCGTTCGCGATCGCTTGTGCTCCTTGCGGACATAGACTGGCGGCAGATCCGACTCGGAAATGGGATCCAGCTCGTACATGAACGAGAGCGAGTAATCGATATAGATATCGTTGTCGTTATCCTGCGGCGGCGTGGGCGGACACCACATCTAATTCACAAGATTCACAAGAGAGATTAGCACCAAGAACTTATAAATTAAGTTATCCGCTTCACCCGCACACACTTACCGGCATCTGTTCCATGGTATTGCGCGATATCCAGACCTGGACCGAGAGGACCACACCACACCGGCGGAGGCAAGAAAGTCAAAGAAAAGAATAAACGTTCCACATTATTTTCAAGATACATATAGCAACTCTGTTTTGGTGTTGTTGGTTGGGCTGGCTGGCGGGGGGGCTTAGAGATTAGAAACTATTCTTGTTTCAACATTGAACAAATATTGATGGCGTTGTAGCTTTCATTCCGAACAATTTCGTATCTTTCGTACGGCTATTAATTGGGGATTGTACAGATATTAAAATATTTATAACTAAAGAGGTCTTGTAACTCTGCGACACCAAAACAGAATTCTACATTACAATATTTTCTTGATGTTTTCCGCTTATTCTTTTCTTTCATTTTCTTTTGTTTTCAAGGGGGGATTTTTCATTCAACGCACGAAATTAGTCCGTAAATAAAAACCACAACGTCTTTTAAGTTTTCTTTTAGATTTAGCTTTGTTTTTCTTTTGTTTTTTTATAAGTTATTCTCTTTTTTGTTATACAATCAATGGGTTCATTATACTTTTAAAAGCATATACGAAATGAGTTCTCTGCTTTATTGGGTTAGTCAATCTATGCTCATAGTCTTTAGATTGTTAAGTTACGAGTACAAAATAAATTATAGAATGCAAAAATATTTAACAATTAGTATTTAGTTAATGCCTAGACTTACACAACTAAAGAGAGGAGTGTGTGTGTGTTCCCCCAAGTTTTTTCCTTTTTTTGAAAATTGAACTTTGATAACAATAATCGAAGATGTGCTTAATTTGGATCCCTACCAGTTCCTGGATGTTGGATACTGCTTGGAGCTGCTGCTGCCAACTAGGACGATGATATATATATACCTCTATGTACACTCTGAGATGTCTTACTATGCTAAACCAGTTGAGTTGTTAACCCTTTGGGAACCTATAAGTATATATCTACCAATGCTGTGATCTCTTGATGAATTTGTTATCCTAGACTCTCCCTACTCGCCCGCCTAACTAACTTAACACACATATATTATGATAGAAGGAAACTCGTTACAGTCTATTAAATACTCGTTTCTGTGTCGCAGCAGAGAGCCCAGAGGGTGGCAGTAGGAACAGCAATGGGGCGTCGTTCTGGAGAGGATTTGTCGCCCACTAAAAATGAACGCAGCAGGCACAGCTAGCTGATAATACTGACTGAGTGATGATGATGAAGAAGCAGAGGAGGAGGAGGATCATCATCACCTGGTGGCTCCGCTAGAGGACGCGCTGGGGGAGTTTGTTGTTACCGGTGTGGATCGCAGCATCACCCGGGGTGACTTGCTTATCCACCGATGCAAGGTGTTGACAGAGCCGAGGGACTTGTTGTTCGTATCCTCTTTATTATTCTTCAACAACGGTCGCTTGGCCACCACTCGGCGCTGTCGCGGCTCGCTCTGCGACTCCTTGGGCGCGGATTCATTGCGTGGCGTCCTCTTGGCGGCACTTCTGCTCAGTGTGCTCGCCACGGGACTCATGTCCAGGGTCCACAGATTGATCTTCACAGAGCCGCGGGATCGCGTGCGAGGTGTGTGTCCAACAGCTTCGCTTTCATCGCTCTTATCCGACGCCTGCTGCTGCTGCTGCTGCTGCTCTTTGCCATCGTTGTGCTCATCCGTGTCCGACTCCTCGCTCACATTGTAGTACGTGGAGCTGGTCATTGTGGTATCCTGCACCTGCTCGTGTGCATCCCAGCCATCCAAGCTTTCGTTTGGTTCCTCTTCATCGAGATCTCCTGCTGTGGCGTAGCTGGATGTGGACTTGCCTTCGACCTCAGAATCTTCGGTGGCGTTCTCAACCGTTTCTTCTTCTTCTTCGGCGTCTTCCTCCTCCTCGTCGTCGTCGTCTTCATCCTCGTTTACTTGCGATTCGGTTTGTGTGGTTGTGTCTTCCTCCACGGTAGAGCCAGCTGTCTCATCCTCCTCATCGTCCACTGTAACATCTCCTGCCTCCTCGTCGTCTTCGCTTTCTTCTGCCTCTTCCTGTTCATCCTCCTTCTCATCCTCTCCTTCCTCCTCCTCCCCATCGGGTTCACTCTCTTCATCCCTGAGCTTCATGGCCAAGGGAGCAGCAATGGTGGCTCGCCTTGTCAGCAGCTTCCTGCGCGTGGCAGTTACGGCAACACTGTCCCTTCGACCACGCTTCGGTGGGGTTGTTGTCTTTGCACTGGTTGCCACTTGATTGGGCGCCTTGACCGGCGTCTTGAGCATCTTGCTCATGGCAATGCTAGCCGACTGCCGTTTGGGCCGCTCTCCGATAATAAAGGAGGAATCCTCCAAGGCGGAAGCTGCTGCGGATGCAGCCAAAGCTGTGCGTGTTGTCTTTCTAGTGGGCGGTGTGGCGACATGTGCCACGTGGACAGCTCCCAGCGAATGGAGGCGAGAGCGCCGACCAACCGCTAGCCCCGTCGTTGTAGCCTTGCCACCCGGCGTCGCCCTCTTGCTGTTACTACTGTTACGGCTGGTGCTGCTGCTGCTGCTGCTGCTGACCCCCGCCCCTGCTACATTCCCTGATGATCCCGTTGTTCCAGATGATACTGCTGGAGCACTCGAATTGAGGCTATTCTGGCGATTACCGCGCAACGAACTACCCAGAGCTGATCTCTTCTTGCTGTTACTATCATCATCATTGTTGCTATGGCTACTGATACTCTTGCTTAGCTTCTTAGCCGACTTGCTGCGCACCACCCTCACCCTCGCCAGGGGTTGTCGCTTATTGGAAGTGGAATCTTGTTTGGTATTAACCTGATTGCTCGAATCCTTGCGACTGTAGGTGAGCAGCTCCTCGGCTTCCGTTTCCTGCTTGAGCAGCTCCTCCTCCTTGTGCATGGCCGCCAACCGATTGGCCTCCCATTCACGTTTCTGCGCCTCCAGTTCAGCCTCCGCGGCACGCATCTGTTCCGCCGTCCAAGCCGCTCCGGTGGCTTCCACAAAGCGCATGGCATAACGTTCGATCGGTGAGAGCTAAAAATGGGATTGAAATTGGGATATAAGTATGTGTTTCGGTAGTAAAACTTCCCCAGGATTAAGTGGGAAAAGGTGTAAGACGTTGAGTGATACAATCGAGGCGTGGGTTAAGGTCGCTTCAACTATGTCTGAAGGTCTGCCTCCGCAATGGGAGCTTGTTCTTGGCCACGCTTGCTGCATGCAAAGCGCATCTAGAAACGCATTCCATACAAGTAGCAAGTGTGGCCACCAAAAAGGGTTTATTCAATGATCATTTTAAATTAAAATGTTAGACGTTGAGTGATACAATCGAGGCGTGGTCAGGGATCGCTTCAACTATGTCTGAAGGTCTGATTGCTCTGGGCCTATCTTGCTGCATCGAAACCGCACTAGAGGCGAGTTTTCCACATAAATGTAGCAGGAATGGCCGCCAGATCAGACGCAATTGATTAAGAAATGCCTAACTCACCTGCTTAACCAGATTCTGCATCTCCAGATCAGCCTTGCTGAGTTCCACTTGAGTGCCGTCCGCATTTTCGTCCGCGGCAATGGGAATGTTCTCGTCAAACTCGGCCAGATCTGCGGCCACCTCGGCTTTGGCCGTCTTGGTGGCCTGAACATCCTGCTCGTCCTCGGCGGCGGCCAAGGCGTGCTCAAAAGCGCGCAGCGACTGCTTCTCAGAGTCTCCCGGTCCAGTTGTTGCCGTTGCCGACGCGGTAGTACTTGTCGTGGCCACAATCTTGTCCTTCTCCTCCGCTTTCTCCTGACTCGTCTCATCCTGCTCGGTCTGGTCCATCGCAAAGAGATCCTTGATGGTGGAGCTTTTGAAGTATGTGGTGGTAAAGTTACCCCCCTCGATGGCCATGTCGCTGAGCATGCGCTTTTGGTTAGCCTTCTTGAGAATGTTGACCTCGATAGTTTTTTCGGAGACCAAACGGTAGATGTGCACGTCGCGGGTCTGTCCGATTCTATGGCAACGGTCCTGGGCCTGCGCATCCATGGTGGGATTCCAGTCCGAGTCGTAAAAGATCACAGTATCGGCACCCGTCAAGTTGATGCCCACACCGCCGGATCGCGTGGACAGGATGAAGCAGAATATCCGTTTGTCGCCGTTGAAGCGCTCCATCAGTATCTGTCGCTGCTCCACCCTCGTGGAACCATCCAAACGCAGATAAATGTGGCCATGGAAGTTGAGGAAGGCCTCCAGCACGTCCAGCATTTTGGTCATCTGTGTGAATATCAGCACACGATGGCCCTCGGCCTTTAGCTGGCGCAGCAACCGATCCATTGTCTGCAGCTTGCCGCAATCGTACTGGATGAGACGCGGATCCGGGAACTGGGTGGTCATGGCAGAGATAATGGGATGCAACAGGGCCAACTTGGGCAGCAAAGCTCTGCCCACCTTGTCCTCAATCTCCCGCTCGGTCTGCCAGTGCGTTGAAGACAGATTTTGCACATAACGACGGATTCTCGGCGCACACACAGAGGGAACATAGATGACAAAGTTGGCAAACAGTGGCTTCAGGTCCGCACACCTCTGCTCGTAGCTCTTGAGCAGGTGATTCAGGGACCAGCCGTCTCGGTGCACCATTGCCGTGCAGCAGTTGGCATAGCCTCGCGTCTGCCACGTGGATCGCTTCAGTGATCGCGTCGCATGCATACAACGCTCAATAGCGGCGCGGCAATCCGCGCCGTAGATGGGCGTGGCATCGGTTCGGCGACGATTCATCATGGCCATGCGCTTGAGCGAGGCCAATCGCTGCTCCTTGCGCATCTGAATTAGCTCCTGCACCTTGTAGGGATCCTCCGCCTCGGTCTCCTCCTCCTCGGGTTCGGCCTTTCCATTGGCAATGCTCTGCTGCTGCTTCTGCGCCGTGCTCTTCACATGCGTGGCCAGGTCCCGGACGATCGGTTCCCTAATCAGTTGCTGCGCTGTGCTAGGTGCTACTGCTGTCAGAGTTGTTCCGGAGCTAGTTGAGGCTCCCGACGAAGCTGCTGTGGTTTTGCTAGTCAGCGTTAGCCGGGCTCCAGCTGCCCCCGAATTGGTGGCCGGTGTGAGGTAGAAGAAGGGTTTGCCATCTTGCATCGTCTTTGCCACCTTGGCGGGCGTTGGGGCATTCATGATTTGTGGCCGTGCCCCAAGCAGCTTGGGGTTGCCCAACACATTCAGTGCCCCGGCGGGCGATGAGACTGTTGTGGATGATGCTGTTGATGTTGTCACAACGCTGTTGATTACCACCGGCTTTAGAGCCATATTCACCGGATTAATACTGCCACTGACGCGCTTGAGCACCTTTCCGCTGGGCATCAGATTCCGCATGGGCACAATCTTTGTGCCCTCCATCCGCATAGCGGGACTGGCGCCGACCTTCACCGCATTCAACTTGATGCGCTGCGCCAGCTCTGCACTGCGAACACGGACGTGGAAGCGGTACTTGCCGTTGGGACAGCGTGGCGGCGGCTGCGGAGCTGTATCGATCTCCTCAATGAGTTTGCGAGGCGGAGCGAGCAGGCGGGATTTGTGCGATACGTAGGCGGTCATGGTTTGCTCCAGATGCAAAAGCAAAAGGTTCACGGTCTCCAGGTTGATTTGCTATAAAAATAAAAGATACATTAGTAAACTTGTTTATTATAAAACCTTTTACAAGTATAGTGTAAATTGTGGTAATTCCAATCAGACAAATGCCTCGCAAATGCGAACATCCTGGGCAAAGTTTACGACTCTCTCCAAAATAGATCAAGCCCAACTATCAGTGACAGTTTAACATCATTTTGTAAAGGATAAAGGTGGAGAGGAGATGACCACTCCCCCTTGACTCACCGTGAACGGATCATACTCCATTATGTCGCAGACTAGACGCGGCGTATGGAATGAAATGCCCTCCATTTGAAACGGCGAGATGGTGGGACGCACCTCGAACATGTTCGGGTGATTGCACACCTTACGCAGCTGCATCAGGACATTGATCACGCTCAGTAAATTGCCAGTTTGCAGCGTTTCCCGGGTGCTGTAATGAAAAATATAAGTAAAGATTAGTAAATTTGTTACTTCGGGCATTAATCACTTGAAACTTACTTGGCGCGACTCATGAAGTCCTCGTACAGATAGCGCTGGCGATTCGACAGTCGGCACATGATCACATGCTCGTACTTCTTTGGCATTTGCTTCTCCACCTCCTTCTTGAGGCGTCGCAGTAGGAAGGGACGGATCACCTGCAAGGAGCAACGATTGCAATATGCTAATTACTGCGCATTTAGTTTGTACTTAATGGTGATAAATGTATTGAAAAATGGTGTAAGAAGCGTTTTCAATGTGATCAACTTTGTGACTTAATCGAGCACATGGATAAGACGCCACTCTTTCATCTGGCAAACTAACAAATTGTCATCACATGAGGCTGGAATTCAATGTGACACAGAGTGCATTTGCCAAGTTTTAAACTTTATTTCGGGAAATAGTAGTGTTCACAATGTAAACGGATTAGAGTTATCCAATAACTAAAATCACTTGCAATTGTAAGAGCTTTGCTCTGGCACACATCTACGATTTTCAAGAGCATTTAAACGAGCTGGCAAGAAAACGCTTTTAGGTGCAAAATAATAATTTAAAGCTGTGCTGTAATGTTAAATGCGTTTTCAATGTTATTAGCCAGATTAAGACTCAAAAACATGGATAAGACGCATTCCCTTGATCTGGCAAACTAACAAATTGTCATCACATGAGGTTTAAATTCAATGTGACACAGAGTGCATTTGCCATTTCTTAACCATTAGTTCTTTTATGAAGACTGTTTACAATGTAAACGGATCAAAGTTATCCAATAACTAAAATCACTTGCAATTGTAAGAGCTTTGCTCTGGCACACATCTACGATTTTCAAGAGCATTTAAACGAGCTGGCAAGAAAACGCTTTTAGGTGCTAGCAAAATATAAAGAATCCAAGGAATTGTGTATTTGTTAAATGCGTTTTCAATGTTATTAACCAAGTTAGGTCTTAAAAACATGGATAAGACGCATCCCCTTAATCTAGCAAACTAACAAATTGTCATCACATGAGGTTCAAAATCAATGTGACACAGAGTGCATTTGCCAAATCTTAACCATTAGTAGTTCTTTTATCAAGACTGTTTACAATGTAAACGGATAAGAGTTATACGGAAACCCAAATCACTTGCAATTGTAAGAGCTTTGCTCTGGCACACATCTACGATTTTCAAGAGCATTTAAACGAGCTGTCAAGAAAACGCTTTTAGGTGCTAGAAAAAATATAATACAAGGAATAATTTATATGTTAAATGCGTTTTCAATGTTATTAGCCAAATTGGGCTTTAATTACATGGATAAGACGCATCCCCTTGATCTAGCAAACTAACAAATTGTCATCACATGAGGTTTAAAATCAATGTGACACAGAGTGCATTTGCCATTTTTTTACAATTGATTCCTTTAACAAGACTGTTTACAATGTAAACGGATAAGAGTTATACGGAAACCCAAATCACTTGCAATTGTAAGAACTTTGCTCTGGCACACATCTACGATTTTCAAGAGCATTTCAACAAGCTGGCAAGAAAACGCTTTTAGGTGCTTATAATAATCTAAGCAGTACTTTAATGTTAAATGCGTTTTCAATGTTATTAACCAAGTTAGGCCTTAAAAACATGGATAAGACGCATCCCCTTGATCTAGCAAACTAACAAATTGTCATCACAAGAGGTTATAATTCTAAGTGACACAGAGTGCATTTGCCAAGTCTTAACCATTAGTTATTTTTATAAAACTGTTCACAATGTAAACGGATCAGAGTTATTCATAAACTCAAATCACTTGCAATTGTAAGAGCTTTGCTCTGGCACACATCTACGATTTTCAAGAGCAATTAACAAGCTGGCAAGAAAACGCTTTTAGGTGCTAAATTATAACTTTACTCTAAAAAATTAAGGGTTCTTCTATTGTCCTTACCTTGTGCAATCTAGTTATCAGGGTCTCGTTGTACTCCATGTTGCCCTCAATCATGCCCGTCATCGGGTTGGAGAACCACTCCTTGAACTCGCGATGCGACGAGAAGACATAAGGCATGAGGAAGTGCATCAAGGACCACAGCTCCATCAGGTCATTCTGAAGCGGTGTTCCCGTCAATAGCAGACGTCTAAAAAAAAGAAAGACAAACATAGTTGACAAATCCACTCTTAGAAAGGATTTCTGGGTAAACTGTTTCGAAACAAGGCCACAAGCATTCTAGGGTGGGATTAGCATGCTCTGGTTTAGTATGCGGCATTATAGCGGATTTATTTTTAGCACCCAAGCGTAGTCGCCATGCTAGTTTAGCAGTCGCATGGTTACTGATTTTTGGTGCTTGCAGAAAAAAGGGTTAGCATTTGTCGCATTCAACTTACCTCTCGGTGGAAAAGTTGAGCAAGAGTTGCCAGCGCTGCGACTTAAAGTTCTTGATGTTTTGCGCCTCGTCGAGGATCAGGTACTTCCACTTTTTGCGGCGGAAACTTTGCTGATCCTGCACCACCAGCTTGTAGGATGTGATGCAGACGTGGAAGGCATTCGGCTTGGTCCAGCCCACACGCTTCATCTTGCGCTCCTTCTGCGAGCCGTAGTACGTGAGTATTTTGAATCCGGGACACCACTTCTTGAACTCCATCTCCCAGTTGAGCATCACAGACGAGGGCACCACGATGAGATGCGGTCCCCAGTTGCCCCGGGCGCAGGCGAGGTGAGCCAGCAGGGCGATAGTTTGGATGGTCTTGCCCAGACCCATCTCGTCGGCCAGGATGCCGTTCAGCTTCCGCTCGTTCATCGTCACCAGCCAGTCCAGTCCGATGTGCTGGTACTCACGCAACGAGTGCTTCAGCAGGAAAGGTACGGGTGTCACCACATTCGTGGTCAACAGTGTGTTTCCCTTGGGCTGCAGACTCTCAGCCAGAGCGGCGGCATCGTTGAGCATGTCGTCCTTGTTGGCGCCTCCTTTCGCCGCGGAGCTGCCATCACCAGCAGCAGTGCTAGTTCCTGCTGCCACCGCATCCGTCATTAGGCTCTTAAGGCCATCCTCCTGGTCCTCTGGCTCCTCAGCTTCAGTGTCAGTCAAGATAGTCGAAAGATCTTCATCGTCGGAAGCATCTACGCCGCTTTCATCGGAGGAATCATCATCAACGACCGTCGAATCATCGTCCGAATCCAGCTCCACTTTCCGGCGCTTGGCGCTGGGCGGCTGGTCACTGATTCTGCCCGACTTGTACTTTGCCAGCAGCTGTTCCACCGACAGATCATTGTCAGCCTCCAGCTCGTCGATCTCCTTCTTGTGATCGATCTCCTGCTCGGCCTCTTCCTGCTTGCTGATGGTGTTTTCATCGTCATCGCTGGCCTCCTTCGCCTCAAACTCACTGTCGTCGCTGTCATCGGCTTCGGTCTTTATCGCCGCACCCTGCTCCTCCTCCTTCATGAGCTTATCCCGATTCTCCAGATAACCAGGCGGCAAATCATTGAGAAAGTCATCAAAGTCCATCTCGGATTCCTTGGCCAAAGCCTTAACCTCCTCCTTGACATCGGCTGCCTCCTCCTCAGCCTTGGCAATGGTCTCCTCGTCGTCTTCGGACCCAGACTCTGGCCGGAACTCGTCTGTAAAGGAAAAGATGTATTCAATTAGAAGATGTATTTAAGCTATATAGTAAAAGATCTTCCAGAGGTGAAAGCATCAGGCAAATGCCTCGCAAATGCGACCATCCCAAGGTAACATCGAAGTGTTCAAAAATAGTCCACAACAACGTTTCAGTCTGTATTTTATCATCAAGTGCAAAAGTCTATCAAGTGTTTTGGTGAAGGAATTTAAAACTTACCATCAGATTCCCTTTTGGGCGATGTCAGACGACTGGAATTGAGGCTCGGCGTGTCCGCCACACTCTTGTTCATGCCCTCGGCCAGCTGTTGCGAGAACTTCTCCGTCTGGTCGACGATGAAACTGAGGTGCTGGTCCAGGGCCTGCTTGCGCTTCTCCTCGATCTTCGTCTGATGCTTGTACTCCACCAGTTTCTCGACATTCGACCAGAAGCTCTTCACCTCGCGCGCAATGAAGGAGGCCACTCGCTTTAGCTGTAGCTCCTGGGCTTTTTCCGCTCGCTGGGCGGCGGTGGCCTTGTCCTGGAAATACTTTTGCACCATTTTGGCGCACTTCTTGGCCGCATTCTTTTTCCATTTGCGCTCCTGCGCAAAGTCCGCCGCCAGCCAGACCATCTCCTCGAGGAGGTAGTCCCAGTGGGCCTTGGGGCGGATGGGCTCCTGCAGCTTGGGCAGTCGCCGCTCAGTCCATAATCCCTCTCGCTGTAATTCCGATATGCGCTGCATCACATACACCTCCTGCTTGGCCTTGAATGAAAACTCCTGCGCCGCGCTATTAGGCGTACCGGAGCCAGGTGCCAATGCCGGACTGAGCAGGCTGCCCGATGTCGGTGTCCCGGGCGTGAGAGCTCCGCTTCCACCCAAAGCAGCGGCCGGGCCATTGCCCGTGTAGAGCGGCGTGGGTGTGCCAGCTCCTCCGGATGCCGTAGATCCGCCACTGGAGGCATTATTTTGTCCCTGGTTGCGACGCAGCGTCGCCGTCGAGCCCACAGACGTGCTGCAGGGTAACAGCGGTGTGCCACCTTTGAAAAGAAGGCGAGATAGACAAGTTCGATTAGCATACATTGGTTACTTTGACTACAGGATCGATCGATCGTCGGTGGTAGAAGAAGATCAACTCTTGGCATGCTGGAGAGTGCATCAAGTGTACAAAAGATAGAGAAAGTTCTACCAGGAAAGCAATGATAATGATGTATAAATAGAATTGAATAGAGATTAAACATGAGAATCGGTTGCGAATCAGTTGCTAAAACAAAAAGTTATGGGTTCTTCATGCAAACTTATTCCTAGTGTGGAGCCCGAATTCAATGCGGCAGCTGCTTGGCAACAAGATCGCTGTCACATGGATAAGCGAA
>VNJS01014920.1:0-13396 GCA_008042575.1 Drosophila watanabei
AAAGACCACTGAAATTTACACTTTGCATTTTTGCCGTTTGTTACCAAACATGTAAACAAAAAACCGCAAAGCCAACAAAATATTCAGCCCACACACACACGGCACACACACACGGAAAACGTGGCCGGCGGGCGATTCGTGTTTGACAAGTAATAAAAGTGATTAAAGCAAATCTAAACACTTGCCACGAGTCTATGTTGTGTTCTCTCCATGGAAGTGAGTTATCCACAAGCCTCTGGCTGCAGGGGTCGAATCATTTGTTAATCAAAATGCAAATGTAATCAATAGAACGGAAGTGCGCCTGCCCCCCCTTCAGAGAGAGAGACCTGTAATTTGGTTATTGTAGTAAATGTAATAACATAATGGATCAGTGAGTGGAGAGAGGGGTTCAAAAGGGGGTGGAACAGTGGGTTAAAAGTGGGATTTATTAAAGGGATAACTTTGTCTTTAATTCGTTAAAAATAATTCCTTAAATACTTTAATTATATTTAATAGTAAAATATTTATTTTAGTCAAAAGAAGTCTCTCTTTTTAAACTAATTATTTGAGCAAAATTTCTTCTTAAGCTTTGTTTAAACATTGAAATAAATCAATATATTATTTCTCCGTTAAATTTAATCTTAAACTTTCTTTTAAAATTTATATAAATCAATATATAATTTCCCCAACTTAAGCCACTGTAACTACCTTCAAAAAAAAAGGCATTCAAGCCTTCCCCCTAGTCTAGCCAGGGCTCTCTCTCTTAGCTGCGCCCCAAGTTGCATGTCAAACGGCACATGAACATGCTGCAAAAGGTCACCCCAACTCCACCCACCTTACCACCACCCACCTGGGCCACCTGGTCGGTCCACTGCTGGCCCTTTGGCATTTCGACTGCCGCTTTTCCTGCGGAAATGTGCGCCAAAATGTTTGCGTGCCTTCCGAAAAACGACGAGTATGAGAATTTAATATGTTGGCGATATTTGAAATTTAAGAAAAACAACGTGCCAAGGAGGGGTGCTGACATGCTATATATATATATATGCTATATATGCGATTTATGTGGGCAATATGTCGGGGTGGGAGGAGGTGCTGGGCCGGGATGACTTGGCAAATGGCGCCGGCAAATGCGTTCATTGAACTGCCACTGCGATGCAATAAAAAATCAGCAAAGAAAAAAAGAAAAGCACATTTAAAAGGAAAATAAATATGTGTAGGATAACTGGCGACTAAAGGAAAAACCCCCCCAGCAGGAGGAAAGGGGAGCAGGGGGTAGTGGGACGATCTAAGACAAACAGTGAGCGGATTTATGGGGTCGCTGCGGGTCGCGCCGCATGTAAGACGGAAGCGGAAGGAGGACGCGAAACTGGCAACTGGCACACACAAATGTCAGGAAAAGAGGGGAGGGAACCGCAGAAAGGAAGCTGTCGAAGGGCTGTGGCAACCCTTGCGGCTACTCCTGGGGAGGCACTGCAAAAAAAATTTGGTTAAAAATAACCAAGCTAAAGATAAAGATTTCTTGAGAAACTTTTGAGACTTTAAAGTTATAAAAAGGAGCTTTAAAGGATCTGTAAAATATCTTTCATATCAAAGAAACTATCTAGAATTCTTTACACGCTTTTTGCTATTTTGTAAACCTTTCAAATAATTTTTAAAATATTTTTCCCAGTATCTTTATGCTTTTGCCTTACTGTCTTGCTACTTTTTTTGTTGTTGTTTTTGGATTGGCAAACGGAAGCGAATTATGTTGCCTTATGCGACGACGAGGACGAGAACGTCGAAAGGGTTCAAGACACCAGCTCCAAGCCAGCTCCTGGGGTGCAGCCGTGTTCCTGCTGGGGTGAAACTGATATGCCGCAGCCAGATACAGATACAGATACAGTATCTCGTGGCCGGTTTAATGTGCAGAAAATTTTTTGATTTTAATGAGCCATTCCCCAGGTATCGGGTATCGGATTCCATTCATTACTTACGCCTCGCTAGACGTAGGATTGCATAAGACCTCAAATTTTAGATGGACAACACTGCGGATAATTGATATTTAAGCATATTTGGCCGCAGGAGGAAACCCCTTTAAAATTATTATAATCAAAGATTGATTTCCTAATCGGCCACTGGCTTCCCGTCATAAAAAAGACTCAGCTTCGTCGAGTTATTTTTAAGAAAGTAGAAACCCAAAATCAAACCGAGGGAGTGACTTCTTTCATTGTGCTGTGTTTTTTTCTGATAAGATTTATACTTGTGATATAGAATTTAATGAAATTCCAATTGCATACGATCAGTTACTTGCTATTCAACGATGATAAATCAAATTCCGAATGGCGTATATACTATATTTAGAGGATGAACACGGGAATTCCTTGGAAGAAATATCACTTGAAGTCACTTTTAAATTCAACATTTCTGCGGAGGAGCTGCCATAAATTTCTGGACATTGTCTAAGGCCAGTTAATCTACGAATCGAACTTGTCACTCAGCTTGTACGAAAAACTGAAGTGAAAAGTGAGAGTGAACGATTTTCTTGTCATCGAAATGGGAAAATCCCAGAGCGTCAGATAGTGATGGTTAATAATCAACACTTTGGGCGACGCGGTCAAGGTCAAAAGTTGAAATATAAATGATTTTCCTGGGAAACCTCTCACTCTCTCTCTCTCTCTCTCTCTCTAGAGTCTTTCCACTCCACTTAAGGCCTTAGGTGGGTGTGGCAGCGAAAACTGTGGCAATTTGTTGCGCTTCGTTGCGCGTGGAAATTATGATTTTTGCTTTTGTGGAAAATCTCATTAGGCGCTGCCGGGAAAAGGATGCCGATTTGGCCATAAATATAGTGCTGAAGCTAGTGACTGCTGCAATTTGCAACCCAAAACTCTGGTGGCAATCCTTTGGGGTTAAAGCCATGTTACGTGGCATTTTAATTAAGCGGAGCAGCCAGAGCCAGGGTTTTATGGACATTTCTTTAATGGCACCGCATAAATTCTGCGCTCCAGCTGGAAGAGACTCCGAGACTCGCGGGGCATAAAAAGCACGGCAGGCAGTCTGAAAGTGAATTTAATGCCATTTTTTTTAGGTTTTCTTTACTTTTTTTTTTGGTTTTAAACAAAGTTGTGAAGCCGCTTTGTATCGGGGAACTATGCCGTTGATAACTATATCCCGCCGGCGGGGCGGACTACTTTGTAGCGGATCGATGATCGGTGGCTCTCCTTATCGATTGCCTGATAAATGTGTCATTCAACCCTGCGGCGGCCACGGCGGACCAACTGCAACCAGCAACTGTATCTGGTATTTGTATCTGTATCTGGTAAATACGTTTTATGGTTCTCCAAAGTCCTGCTTGCCCAGGCTTTTAGACTTCTTATAACTTGCTAGCTGTGTTTGAACAAGCATAAGGTATGGTTGTTAAAGATGAGTCATTAAATATTAGTAATAATTTTTAAGGGGAAATGTATCTCATATATTTATCTACTTATTTATATTTATGGATAGTTTAATTACTCAAAGGAATCAAAAGAAATAGAAAATTAAGTTAATTTCTTATGAAAATTGTACTATCCTCGACTTAAGTTTGAATAAATTAATTAAAGACCGAATTAAGGTTTGCAAAATTAAACTAATTGTTGCTTTTAGTCAAGCATATTTATATTAACTAAATTATTTAACTTTTCGACTCTTTGGAATTCAAAAAGCATTCATGATTGATCATTTATTTACTTATTTATGAATTTTAAGCGATAAATAATAGCATTCCTTTTGCAGAGATAAATAAATATCACATGCTAACTTGTCCTAAGTTTTTATTATTTATTTATTAAAATTCCAGGAATTCCAAACTAATCGTAGATCCAACCGGAATTACATGAATTTAACAACAATACAGTTTACTTAATTCCGTAACGTTATAATTTATAATAAATGCTCAACCATAAACTGCTCGTGATCAGCCTTCGTTTTGGCTCGTTTGTAGTCTTAAACGATTTAAGAGAAGCTCATTAACCCGTCGATATATATTTCGTTTTATTTTTATTTATTTTTTTGCATATCTCATGAGCAGCACGAAACGGAATGATTTATTTGCATATGCAACACCGAAATGCACTCACAAAATGAGCTTTTAAGTGGCCGGCGGCCCTCCACTTTCGACTTTTATTTCATTTTATTTTTTTATATTTCTTTTTTTTCGGCTTCACCCTTTTGGGAACTGTCACCAAGTGCTCCACATTTTGTGTAAAGCTTATTAAGAAATGCTTATTCCGCTCTCTGTCTCTTTCTCTGGGTGAACCTCCAACTCTCGCCATCCCTTTTTTCGCCTGAATTTATCGAGTTTAATGGATTTTTAATGAGTCTGAAGCGGGCGGCTTTTGACGGCTTTTTCGGAAAGTGCAGTTTCATTATCTTTTAATCCTGTTTGCCTTTTGAGGAAGGAGAAAGATAAACTTTAAGGGGATTGGGAAAAAGATGAGATCTGATTGGGGATTAAAAAATAAAAACGATACATTTTTCAATTACGTTTGAAATATAATCACAAAGTTATAATTACATTTGTTACTTAATTTGGTTAAAGTGTTTGGAAACATAGTTGAATTTGGGAAGATAGATAGAATGATAGAGAGATAGATAGCTCGATAGATAGATACATATATCGGTAGCTAAATAGATACATAGATAGCTAGATAGATACATAGATAGAAAGATAGATAAATAGATATCTAAAAAAATCTGCATAGAACTTCAAGCTTCTTCTTCGCTGTACTCCACACGGATATAGTCAATCGTGGCCTCATCCTCCGTGGGCGGTGCTATCAAGTTTTCATAGTAAGATCTTACCACAATGATGCAGTAACCCACGACGACTGGAGAAAGATAGATATCTTGCAAAAATTTCCGTTTTCTGAATTATTTTTAAACCCCTTTCCTTACCAAGTCGAAGCAAAGCCCAGCCACTCATCAACCCCGTAAAGAGTGTCAAAACAAATACTGTAATGTTGACCAAAAGCCAGACGCCCACAAGCAGGTGATTAGCCTTAAAAATATTATCTTCTTAATTCATTTTCCCAGAGACTTAGACTTAGACTTACTGTAATGGCCCCAAAAGTCAACATGAAGTGATCCATGGCCAAAATGTAGACAACCGTCGAGCAGACAACCACACAGTCTTTGGTGTCCATTTTGTGGAAGAAGACCACCAGCCATCCAGGATAATCATTCTGGATGACCATTTTCCAGCCAAGACTGCCAATGACAAAGTCAACGGTACCAAAAACCAAACCTGTGACAACAGCGCCCCACAAAAGGGGCATGCAACACAAAAATTTACGGACTAGCATTTGAAAAAGAAAATATTCTCGACTGAAAACTAATGAAAGAGCTCTTGATGTGGAAAATCTTACTAAAAACTCAAAGTTTCTGTAGATTCTTTGAATCCTTAAATTGCAGTACAACATAATTGGTAACTAGAATCTCTGCAATTCAATCACAACTGAAACTGAATCACTAAAGACGCCAGAGAAGTCGCCAGTAAAGTCGCCCAGTGGCGGCCAGTAATCCTACACACTTGTCGCCTCTAGTATTTGGCCATCGAACAGTTCTAGGAATTCTGTTCTCGCACCGCCTAGACAGCAATTAGATAGACCAAGACAATGCCAAACAAATCAAGTCAAATACAATAAAGGCGCCCTGGCATTTTATCAGCACCGAATCAGACGTAACATCAGTACTCGAGTGTCGGGCCCTCAGATCGCTGCGGTTTCAGGTTTACAACGCAAAAAGTGTAAAAAATACCACAAAGGAGAAGGGTTTAGGAAGTATAAACGAATTGAAAGTACCCTAGTTTATAACATATTTTAAGAGATATTAAAATTAGAACTACCTTTAGGAACGTAACAAATCTCTTCTAGTTTTGGTACTTCGAACCGGAGAGTTTTGGTAAATTTTTCAGAACAGGAAAACCCTTGTAAGTCGTATATATTTTCTGTAATATTTAAAGAAGATTTAAAAGAAGAACTCCCAATGGTTCTACCATTTAAATATCAGTTCGTAAAAAACATAACCTACTTCTGGGAACCTATGAAAGCCATCTTCTGGCTTAAGATTTGGTCTGTTAGTCCTTAGCTACCTTTTACTCTCAATCTCTGATTTATAACCATTTCCAGCACACATAATACCCTCTGTCAGGGTAAGATAATGCCGAAAAGGGTTTGCTGTCTAAACAGTCTTTGATCAAAACGACTGACGCGGAAGCGGGGCAGATAGCTGATAGCAGATAGCAGTTGGCATTCCACGCCCTGGCCTAGTCATGGCTAAAATATTTCTTTTGGCCAAAGTCTGGCATTCGGCAGGAACTTGCATAAACCAGGCAGACTGTAGACTGTTGAAGACCCAAGACTAAGGTCGTTCCCCTGTTACCATCGATAACGGAATTTGGCACTGCAAAATGTGCGCTCGAGTGGATGGAGTCGAGTGGTTGGGTAATGGCCCTAGATCTGACTTGGTAGTACTTCACCTCCATTATCGCTTTGGAATTTTAATTGAGCTTTGGAGTCGCAGTCCCTATTATTATAAGCTAATTTCCACGCAACTGTACTGAACTATTACCAGACATTACTTAATGTGACTGACCTAAGTCAAAGAAAGATAAGGCAACATTCGAACTGGGTCTCCTTTTTAGCAACCAAGGCACTAAAATAGCCCTGACCAGCAGCTGGATTAAGGCTATAACCCAAACCGATGGGTTTTTAATACCTTCCCCTTTTGCTGGAAATAAACCAAAATAGAACAGAAAATTAAATCAGTTGTTATACGTACAAAAATGGTCAAAAGTTGGGGCTTAACGAGTACTTAAGAGACTGCTTGTTTAAAGGATCGGGAAAAGTCCTTAAAGCCACAAGGTCAAGGTGCCTTTAAGTACAGTTGAGTCAGCAATCGACGAAGCTATCGCTTGGCGTGTGGCAAGGCTTCCGCGCGTCTTTTCTTTTTTTTTATCGTTTTATCGATAACGCCGAAAATGTTGCTTCAGTTGTTAATCCAAAACACAACAAGCTATTTGACAAGCGCACTAATTGATTTGATTCTCGTGCCATTGCGACAGTAACGATGATCGGGGAATATTTTTGTGTTTTCGGGTGCTTGGGAAATGCAAAAGTATTTCAAAATTAAATTTCATAATTTTTAAGACTGTTTCTAAGCGGATATAAAATATTTCCCTCTAGACCCCTTTAAAACCAGAAAAGTCTCAATTGTTAGAACTTAAGACCATGTAAATTCTGTATTAGCTTTTGCATTTTAATGTTTTAACTGGAATGTTAATTATCTTGACCTGAGAAAATGGTAGCCCTTGGAAACAAACTTTTAACCCAAGGAAACCGTGTGCTTTTGAGTCACTAAGTCTACAAAAGAACTTCCTCCGGTCTGGTGTTTGTATCTCTAGATAGACAAATAGACCAAAAGTGCCAGAGTAGGTGGAATATTCCGAGAGCCTTTTGGGTTCTTTTGCCCCTCGCTGATAATAACAACAAATGCGTTTTGCAATAGCGGAACACGGTCTATATATAAGCCCCGTCCCGATGTTTGTCTTCAGACAACGCTGAGGGGTACGTCTTGCATGTTACAGGAAATAAACAACAACAGAGGAGGAGCAGCCAGTAAATGTGGTAATTATTCAGCTCAAATGGAGTCTTTATGGCTCGGGAATCGTGGTAACTGGTAAGTATAACGCCTGGATATGGCATATGGCAGAAATCATCATCATAAACAGCTTGACTCTGACTCTGTTGTCAACACAATCTCAGCCACAAATTAAAAAAGACCGCCTGGCGCTCAACGGGAGAGGGAGTTAAGATTGTTTTATATAGAAAGATATTCCTAGGGGAGGGGCTACACTGAACGGAAGTTTGGTTTCTGATAAAAAAAAAACGCCACAGAAAGGGAGAGTTCTTTGGGCTTCGCTTCCTGCGGTGCTTTTGTATAAGAAAGCATTTCGGAGTGAGGAATCTCTAAGTGGGTCACCTGCAGTTGACACAAGCTATTGCCCTGACAGGTGGGTGTGCCTCCTCGGAGAGCTGTCAGTGAAAGTGATCGTGGGTGGTAAATTCTGTAAAGTCATCACCATATCACAAATTTATTGCATTATTTACCATTTTTGGGGTGACCTAAAAAGGGGGAGAATTTGCATTAAGAAGGGAAGAATGGGTGGAGTTTAAGGGGGTTTTTAATGGGTTGCTTGTCTGATTTTTGTGAGGATATGATTTTTAGTAGAGTCATTGAAAACTCTTTGAAAGTATTCTAAAATAAGTACTTAATAGTTAAGGAAAGGGTTTATTTTATAAATATTTAAAGATTCATTTTATAGATCATAAATCACAAAACTTAATGCAGATTATGTTATATTAAATATATTTTAATCCAAAGAACTTCAATTTAAATAAAGTCAAGGAAAGACAACCCTAGATGTCCTCTGATTCAGTTCATGCAATATTTTAAAGACCCGAAATATGTACTTTTAATGGCTATAAAATTACTTATAAAATAAACACCACAACTCACGTTTTCCTTAACAAATTCCCCAAAAAGTATATTTATTTATCAAAATTAAAAACATTCCTTCCCACTTACACAGCGCTTTCAAAATAGAAATTCCTTTACCTTTACCTGTCATGAATAATTACCGATAACCCCCGTTTATTGTACAGGAGCCATTATATTTCCGTTCTGCGATAATTCCGTGTCATAAAACCCGGCGCGAGTTCAAAGACAAAGCTTCCTACTCTGCCACCAGCAAACAAAAAAAAAAAAAAGAAAGAAATATGAAATAAAATAGCACCTGAAAGCCAATCGATTATCACCTTCGATGGGCTGCCAAAAAGGCGCTTATCTAAGTGCGCAAATAGCCTGAGGGGGGCTAAGGCTAGCCCCGGGAATTTCGCTCAGTGCAGGAGCCGTCACTCAATGCCCCGACAATGCTTTATCGACGACGAGGGCGCCAAAAGGCGGAGAAATGCGTGTCAGATAGGACAGTCCGAAAGGAGACCGCCATATCTGCCATATTTACTATAACAAATAACAATAATATTGAAAAATAATTGTGTCTCTCTGTTTGCTCTATATGTCACCTGGCAAGCGCCATCCAGCAGGTGAAAAAAAAAGAAAAAAAAGAAGAAGAAGGTAAGGTAAGGTAAGTAGGGTCTTCGCTTTAGCCTTCCCCAGTTGGGCCTGTCAGTATCTTTATATTAATCAATAAGAACAGGCCGATAAGATTGCTTTGAGCTTCGTCTGCCTGCTATCGGTGTGGAGAGAGGGAGGGGGTGATGGTGGGGAGGGTAGGTGAGGGAGTGTGGTGGCCAGTGGGTGTGAGTGGGTGGTTATCCTCCCAACACTTGCCAATAGAAAGCACAACGAAAAAAGCATAAAACTAAAAATAAATTAATTTTAGACTTAAAAATAAACTCCAGAGATTTGAAATCTTTTAAGAGATGCATAAAAGTAGGCTGTAAAAAGTTGTATTTTTAATTTACAATATAGAACACTTCATGGCCTACTTTTAGACACTTTTTAGGGAGTTTTAGGTTTCTTAAAGAGATTTAAAATGGTGAAGTACTTAGTCAACTGAGTTCTTTGTTTAAAATAAGGTTTTTAAAGTAAAATGAGAAAATTTCACATAAGAATATTAACAATACAACAAAATTATATACAGGAGTGCTCAAGGAATCCCTAGATATTTTAAAACCCCTAAAAATGTGTTAAAAATTATACCACAATATTATTTATAATAAATAAAAATATTATTTATCATAATAAGAATGAATTTTGTACCAAAAAATGGTATTTAAAACTTTTAGACACTTTTTAAAATGATTTTAAGATTTTTACAAAACTCTAAAGCACCCTTTTTATTTGTTTACATTATTACCCACCTCCCATTTCTCCCAGTGCCCTCTTGATAACATTCCTGACTGACACTCGCACACCAATTGATAAATCCAATGTTTGTCCAGCATTTATTAATGTATAAATTATATCGTTTTGCGTCTTATAGGCGGGGGGGTTCCACCTTTCACCACCCACGATCACTATCTTGGCCCCACTGTGCCCCATCAATTTCGCGTGCGACAATAATATTTACATAAAAAAAAAACACAAAATAAAGGCAAATATTCGCCAGACCAATTTGTTATTCCGAGTAAAAAACATCTGCGCAGTTAAGGGTCCCATCTTAAGTTGCCATTTGTTTTAATTGGTCGGGAGCCTAATTGCCGGAGCTTACTCTATATAATATATATACTAAAACAGGGGCTTAAGCATCTTGGCCTTTTTTGTAGACTTTTGTTTGTTTTGGCCCCCTTTTCAGATGATGATATTCCACCTCTAATATTGATAAGACCCGTGCTCGAAGCACATGTCGTCTGGCCAAGTGCGACGGAATTAAATTTATATAAGTAAGGTGTGCGGCGATTGGCAAATAACTGGCGGTATTTATAACATTTCAGAGATATGATAGCAAAGGATAGTGATTGGGAGTAATGGGGCGTAATACGAGAATCCAAAGATATCAATTAGCAAACTCCACCCAGACGACATCGGAACGTTTTATCCCAAAGAAAATGTGCAGTATTTGTCAATGCATTAGCAGAGTCAACAAGAAAGAGGAAAAAAGACTCAGAGACAAGGATGAAACTCCACTTTGGCAACCGGAAATCGCGGCGTGAAAGTCGGAAAAGCATTTTACAGCAAAAGCCTTTTAAGGCCAAAGAACCGAATCGATTCCATCTGCTGCGGCGCATAAATCAAAATCACAACTGGCATTGTCCCGCCTTTCAAGACAGCAAACTTAATTTACGACTTGGCTGCCGGGATCATATCATGTTCATATCATATCAAATTATGTCCAGATAGTTGAGGCCTCTTGTCCACTCTTCCATATCTCCCGAACCCAACCGAGCTGTCTGTGGGCTCAGCCTCGTGGAGCCACAAGACTGGCAGTTCGATTTTGGGATTTATCTGCAGTTTGGCATCTAATTATGGGGGGATATTTATAGAAATAAATAGAAAATATAAAGAAATTGCTAGAGTTAAAAGAGTTTTATTGAATAAAAGTATATGAAAGCATTCTATAAGTATTTATTGTTAATAATTATAATTAGTAAAACTGTATTCATTCTAGGAATTTACCTTATATTCTTTATTTATTTAATAATAATAATTATTATTAAGGGACTCAATATTTAATAATAAATAAAGAATGAAATTTCTAGAATGAATTTTAAAAAATGTTATTGCTATAAAAATGTTTTCTTAAGAATTAATAATATTATAGATCTTGACTTTATATCAAGTGAGAAAATTCTGTGGCTTGTCAACTTAAAACAGGCTTATAAGAATTTTAATATAGAGGTCACTAAGCTAGTAATACTGAAACAGGCTTTAAGCCTTAATATATTCAAAGAATCATGAACTTGGCCTTTGTGACCTTTGAGTTAGCTTTGAACTAAGGGGGTTCCCTGTCCCCAATATCAACTTGTTCTATCAAAAATCAGTGCTTAAAAAACATATGTATACAGAGTACATAAAAGTAAACAATAAGCCAGCTTAATTAATTACTATTTCAGGAATGTGGCTTTGACCTCCTCAGAAAGTACTTCCTAATCTTGGGGATTCCCCCAAACTATCATCATATCAAACCGATGCTCTCTCTTTTTCTATATATACAATTTCTTGAGGTAGCCCGATTTATCAATGACAAAAAGTCAGAGTGATTGCGAAGGAAAACACGTTTTTTTTCGCACAACTCGGCTATCGGGGCGAGAGCACGTTTCTAAAACGCGACAAAAACTTTCCGCTGTTGACCAAAACAATGCCGATCAAGATAATCACCGGAATGGCGTAGAATCGATCGAGACGATATCGAGAATAATAATAATAACAATAATAACAACAGCAAGTTCGTCGTAGTCGCTTGGATATACACATAGTCGGCCTTGCTGATGGATTTCCAGAAATTCAGAGAGGAGGAGCTCGGTCTTATCTGGTAAATGCAATTAGAGACCGACTTACCTACACTTGGCTCTTGGTATTTATAGGAGGCAATACCAAGAAGTATATATACACCCCTATATCTTTCGGTCTGCGCTATCAGAGCAGCTCTTACCCAGACACCAAAAAAAATAAAAGCAGTTCTCTGCCTGCCCCATCTATTGACAATTCAATTAACGTTTTGAAATAATTTCCTGATAAGACGACACGCACCGTGAAGAAAGGAGAAACAAGGCCCAATAATAATACACCAAAAACAATGGTTAAACTTACTAATAAAACCACAACCAGAGCTGGCAAAGAATAATGAAAGTTATCACTAATTTGTGTCATAAACCCAAGCTCTCTTGGCAACTTCTAGGGAAATCCAGAAAAATGTTTCCTTAAATAAAAGATAAATTAGGAAAACATTTATCTACCAATTACCTTTTAATTAAAAGTGCTTTAAGCTTATTTTAGATTTTTTTTTAGGAGGTTCTGTTAGGGGTTTCCCCTGACAAACTCATCTCAAAACCAAGAAATTCCCAAGTATCTACAGGAAATGTTAGTATTTGCTACCAAAGCTTTAAAAACAACCTTCCCTCAATGGAAACTTTACGGCCAGATAAATCCCATGTTATCTGGATTTCATTGAGAAACTTCTACGTTTTTTTGAGACATCCCCCGATAAGATTCTTGAAAGTTTCCTAGAAATACCCATAAAAAGATACATTTTACATTACGAATTTCATGTTGTGGCGTTTTAATTTTGATTTGATTTCATCACAGATATCTTTTGGGTAGTGCAAGTCACCTATCCTCTTTACAAATTGGCCTTAACATCGTCGTGGCGCCAATCAAAATCGACGCTATCAAAAGCCCCTTGGTAAGCCACCATAAAAAGCGCCGCTAATTTGGCCCTTGATTGCTCATTTATTTGCTCGGCACACGTTCATTGCCGATTTGCGTCGTCTGTAAATGTATATATTAGCCCTGGAAAGGCACTCTATATGCATTAGATATATTACATTTCCAGGCCCATCCATGGATTCCTGTGAAGGCTATAAAGGAGACTTCGATTGTGCGACAGTTTGAAGTATTACGAGTGCAGTGAGTCAGAGGAGTCAAAGGAGTCGGTGAAGTTTAATTGTAAAATTTTGATTAATGTATAAAGTTATAATTGTAAACTATTAAGAACTCGTGAAGCTGATTTTTAATAATCTCATTAAGTGAGTAAACCAGATTTCTTTAAGTGGGACAATAAATAAAAAGGAAAGTGAAAAGTTTTGGGCAAGAAAAAGGTTAGAAAAGTAAAGAAATACTTTAAAGGATCGTTTAGACGAACAATTTAACCTTCAGTAATTCTAACATATAGCTAACATATGGCGATAGATATAAGATAGTTAAAAGAGGAGTCATTAAA
>VNJS01014927.1:0-68083 GCA_008042575.1 Drosophila watanabei
CCCTTGCAGATTCCAATTGTATGAATTATAATCTATCCCAATATAATATAATATGAACTACTTTCATATTCATACAATTTTTACAGTTTTACATTTTTTTACATTTTCACATGTAAAGTAAAATGTAGTTTACCTCCACATTTACCGATCGATTCAGAAAAAATATAAAATACTAGTATCTCAAAGTAGAAGTATGTTGAAAACCGACAGAGCTAAAATTTTTTTTCTAAAAATTTCCCGACCGTTCCTATGGCAGCTATATGATATAGTAGTCCGATTTTGATAAAATTAAATCCAAAAATGTAAAGCAATATATAAAGCTAATAACCGAGAGTTAAATAAGATATGTTAAAAAACAGTGAAGTTATACTTTTTTTTCCATAATTTTAGGGATCGTTTGTATGGCAGCTATATGGCTGTTGCTGCTGATCAAGAATATATATACTTTATAGGGTCGGAAACGCCTCCTTCACTGCGTTGCAAACTTCTGACTGAAATTATAATACCCTGCAAGGGTATAAAAATCATAACTTCATAATTTTCCAACATACCGTCATTTACTCTGGGATATATGCTTTTTATATTATTTCAGAATTTTAGACTTAATTTAATAAAAATCGGACGACTTTATCATGTAGCTACCATTGGAACGGTCGGGAAATTTTCCGGAAAAAAACTATAAGTTTGCCAGTTTTCAATACATTTTCTTCTACTTTGAGATACAAGCATTTATATCATATAGCTGCCATAGGAACGATCGGTAAATGTGAACGAAAATAACATTTTACTTTACATATATAAAATTAAAAAAGCATATATATCTGTAAAAATAATTTGAATAAGAAAGTATTTTATATTAATTTAGATATGGAAAAAATTTGAATTATTCAATGGCAATCTGCAAGGGTATACAAACTTCGGCGTGCCGAAGATTTTCTTTCCGAAAAAATTAAAATTAATTTTATTTTTGTTTCTCTTATTATTTGTTTCGCGGCATACATTGTTTCATCTGTTTCTTCAATTACCAGCTCCTTAGAGGACACAATTCAGTCTTAACTGATGACTGAACAGAATATCTGTAAAAAATTTAGGGGATGACCAAGTCAAGAATAACAGCCTGTAAGAAATCTTACAAAAAACAAACTGACCGATTTACCAGTGACCAGTGGGTCTTGGACTAAGACTCGAACTCGTAATTCATAGTGCATAGAAGATGTCCAACTGGTTTGCCTTCTGGGAAACAAAACCAGTTTTCGGACATCGCCAGCTGGGAGGACTTTTCCGAATATGCAGAACTAAATCTCTTGGTTGACTAGAAGGACAACATTTAAATTGCAGCCGGTTAGTTGTCCCTTTTTGTGATTTTTCATCCCCTTTTTTTGTTAATTTTTTTCTGGATTTCATATACTTTTTAGTCGGTTTCAAACTAATTTGCATATTTATTTTATATTTTTTTAACTCACGAAACTGGACACCAGCCCCTGATCCATTTCAATTTTGGCACACATCTGCCTGGTCTTTAAAAATACCGTTTTTTTCTACGGGACTTGAAACAAATTGTTGGGTTCGATTCCCTGCACATATAAATGAAAATTATGGTAAAATAAATAAAAAACTAAAGTGAACGAAACCTTGTAGCTAGCAATTGGATTATGACGAATAGATTCATTTTGGTCAAATGAAAAGAAAATCAAGAAAGGAAGCTAACTTAGGCACGCCGAAGCTTGTATACCCTTGCAAATTGCAACTGGGTTATTAATAATCATAATAATAATATACAAAATATAATATAAATTATATATATATACTTTCATATTCATAACATTTGAACAGTTTTTCAATAACAGTTTTACATTTACAGTTTTGGATTTTCCTCTACATTAACCAATTGACGATCGATTTTTATGAAATTAAAACCAAAACATTATAATAATATAAAAAAAAAAAATTGATAATAATTAAAGATCGTTCTTAAGACAGCTATATGATATAGTCATCCGATTTAAAAAAAAATTTAATCAGGAATTCTAAAATTTGAAAATTTTATTTATTTTTTTTTTTTAAATTTGTCGATATGCCAATTTTATGATATAGTCGTCCGATCCAACTCGTTCCGATTTACATAGTAGAGACAGTATGTAGAAGAGAATCTATAAAGTTTCAAAAATCTAAATCTAATATATCTAAAAGGTTAAAAAACTGAGAGACTAGTTTGCGTATAATCGGACAGACGAACATGGCTGGATCATCTCGGTTGTTAATTCTGATCACAAATATATATACTTTATAGGGTCGGAAATGTCTCCTTCGCTGCGTTGCAAACTTCTGACTAAAATTATAATACCCTAGAAGGGTATAAAAATTATAACTTCGCCGTTTTTCAACATATCTTCATGTACTTTGTGATATGGGAATTTTGTTATGTTTAAGAATTTCTGTTATTATTTTATGAAAGTCTGTCAACTATATCATAAAGCTGCCATAGGAACGATCGGACCGTAGAAGAAAATGCTAAACTCTAATTGTAAAACTAATATAATACGGATACAAAAAAAAACACATTTCTTTGTTTTATATATTTATTTATTCTTATTATTATAGAATTGAAAAAAAATTTATAAACAATCTAATTGCATTCTGTAAGGGTATACATACTTTGCCGTGCTTCCTTCCTTGTTAAACATTTTAAATCTTATTAAATTTACAGTTACAGGTTTTCATTTTTCTCGATATTTACCGATCGTTTTTAAGGCATATTTGCATAGAATTAAAACCGAATTTAATTTTATTTTTTTTTTTTTAATTAAATGTATACATATCAGAATAAAACAAGAAAGGGAGCTAATTTCGGCGTGCCGAAGTTTGTATACCCTTGCAGATTCCAATTGTATCAATTATAATCGATCCCTACATAATATAAATGAATTACTTTCATATTCATTTTATTTTTACAGTTTTAAAGATTTTACATTTTGTACTCGTAAAGTAAAATGTAACTTACCTCCACATTTACCGATCGCTTGTTTGACAGCTATATGATATAGTCGTCCAATTTTAATAAAATTTAAAACAAAATTCTGAAATAATATCTCAAAGTAGATGAAGTTATGTTGAAAACTGACAAAGTTATAATTTTTTTTCTAAAATTTTCCCGACCGTTCCTATGACAGCTATATGATATGGAAGTCCGATTTTTATAAAATTAGATCTGAAAATCTTAAAAAATATTTAAAGCTTATAACCGAAACATGTTAAAAAACAGTGAAGTTATGATTTTTTTTCAACAAATTTACGGATCGTTTGTATGGCAGCTATATGTTATAGTTGACCGATTTACGGATCGTTTGTATGGCAGCTATATGATATTGTTGACCAAATCGGCTCGTTCCGACTTATGTAGTAGTGAGAGTATATAGAAAGTTTCATTTGGATAGCTTCAATACTGAGAGACTAGTTCGCGTATAATCGGACAGACGGACGGACAGACGGACATGGCTAGATCGGCTCGGCTAGTGTTGCTGATCAAGAATATATACACTTTATAGGGTCGGAAATGCCTCCTTCACTGCGTTGCAAACTTCTTGAAATTATAATACCCCGCAAGGGTATAAAAAAAACTATCTTCCATTGAAAACAATTTCAAATACATACATATAACGAATATATTATGTATTATATACATTTTGTTTGCAATAAAAACGGGAAGGTTGCAATGTCTAAAGCCCTTCGGGCTATTGTTAAAAATCCTGATTCTTAAAGATTTTTCGGCTGGTGGTTGTTTGTAAAAGAGCTTTGGGGTGTTCAATCATACGAAAGATATAGGTAGCATTTAAGTTTGCTGTGAAATTAAGCAAGAAAACACTTTAAAAAAAACTGAATTATTCTGTTTTAGTTTATCACTTATTTAAAAAACTAGCCTATAATGTTAATCGGTGGTATAATTAGT
Organism: Drosophila watanabei; assembly: GCA_008042575.1. Lineage (NCBI taxonomy): Eukaryota > Metazoa > Arthropoda > Insecta > Diptera > Drosophilidae > Drosophila > Drosophila watanabei. The sequence continues at coordinate 3,947 of VNJS01014927.1, forward strand.
TCATCAAGCGAAAGTCTTCTTAACCACTCGTAAAGTACCCTTGCAGGGTATTCTAGTTTTAGTCGGATGTTTGCAACGCAGTGAAGGAGGCAATTCCGACCCTATAGAGTGCATATATTCTTGAATAGCGTCAACAGCCGATTCGATATAGCCATGTCCGTCTGTCCGATTAGAAGCAAAATAGTCCTTCTCTTTTAAAGCTTCATAAAGTTTAATTTAGATTGAAACTATGCAGATAGTTGGGAGCAATCTGAACATTTTTATACCCTTGCAGGGTATTATAATTTTCTGACTGAAATTGCAACGCAGTGAAGGAGTCGATCTAGCCATGTCCGTCTGTCCGTCTGTCCGTCTGTCTGTCTGTCTCTTCGTCTGTCCGTTTCTACGCAAACTAGTCCTTCAGTTTTAAAGCTATCTGATTGAAACGTTGCAGATAGTCTTCTATATACTCTCACTCGGACATAAGGCGGAACGGGCCAGATCGGACGACTATATCATATAGCTGCCATACAAACGATCGGTAAACGTGGAAAAAAATTACATTTTACTTTACATGTAAAAATGTGAAAAACTGTAAAAAAGTGTAAAACTGTAAAAATTGTATGTATTTGAAAGTAGTTCGTATTATATTATATTGGGATAGATTATAATTTATACAATTGTAATTTGCAAGGGTATACAAACTTCTGCGTGCCGAAGTTAGCTTTCTTTCTTGTTAGAAAATAAATTATAACTTCACCGTTTTTCAACATATTTTTATTTACTCTTTATATTATTTCAGAATTTTTGATATAATTTTATAAAAATTGGATGATTATGTCATATAGCTGCTCTCCTAAGAACGATCGGGGAATGAATAGGAAAATAATTATAATTTCGCCTTTTTCCAACATCTACTCTGAGATATGGGCCTTTTGTACTATTTCAAAATGTCAAATTGCAATCTGGAAGAAGTACAAACTTCGAATACAAAAACTTTAAGTACAAAACTAGAATAAAGATACAAATTATGTAAATTCTTAAGTTTAAGACCTTTTTGACATTATAAATATTCAAACAAATGTTCTTTTTTTATAGTATTTTTTTATTATACAACTAAGAACAAATAGTTTCCATTTTATAGTTTATAATTTAAAAATATAAAAGTGACGATGGCAACTTAATTCAAAAAAGTCTGATATTAAACCAAAATAAATGTAGTTTATAAATAGGACTTACTGATTGAAGGTTTAAGTTTTAAGGCTATACATGTTGCATTTTAAATGTCGAAGCTGTTGGCTCAATTCTTACTTTAAGTATGCATTGAAAGACACTTCCATCAACCTGATCCGATTTCACACAGAACAACAATTAAACAGACTGTAATTCCGAAAAGTCTGGTAAAATCCGGTTCTTTTTGGGAATTACAGTCTGTTTAATTGTTGTTCTGTGTGAAATCTTCGTTTCAGAGTCATGGAACATTTATAATTTCAGTCAGAATTTCGCAACGCAGTGAAAGGATATCTTTATAAGCAGAAACAGTCGAGATGATCTAGCCTTGTATGTTTGTAAGTTTTTACACAAATAGTCTTTCAGTTTTCGAGCTCTCTGAATGTAAGCTTCTTTCTATTTCCATTAGCATAAGCGTCGGGCCGGCTTTGAATTTTAAAAAACCGACTCATAATTATTGAGGTATTTACAACAAGACAAGGGAATAACTTCGTCACGTTAAAGTTTGTAAATAGATAATTGAATAACAATTAACATTAAAATATGATTTAATGAAGTTTTATTTTATATTTGTGCATATTTCTTTGCATTTACTGATTGTTTCTATGACAGCAATATGCTATTGTCATCCAGCAGCTAATAATATTGCCGAACAATTCTTTTAAATTAAAATTTTAATTCCCTAAAATTGTCTTAAAAGTTTTTATAATTAAACAAATTTGAAAAGAAATGAAACGTGACCAAATATGAGACAAAGGATTTTTTTTCAATAAAGTCTGTAAGATTGTCTTAAAAGTTTTTATATTTGAACAAATTTGAAAAGAAATGAAACGCGACTAAATATTAGACTAAGGATTTTTTTTTTTTTTTTTTTTTCAATAAAATCCCGATCTTCCCGAGAATGCACAGCTACCCTGCCTCTATAACGCAGGGCCATTAAACAGCCGCCATTTTTGTACTTTGTTCAAGGCAGGGCAAAGAACCAACCAAATAATGTCCCACCACCATTATGATTCTGCTTAAAAGAAAGAAAAATGGACTAAGTCCAACCTTAAAAAAGCCCTTGCTATTTTATTATTAGAAAATATTACCTTAACAAACAAATAAAATATTCCTCAAATACTTTAGCTAGTTTCGTTGTCGTGACGTTTGTAGAAGTCTTTAGTTATAAGGATAGATACTTTGCAGCTTACTGCCGAAAACGAAACTGATATTTGTAATTTTTAGTTTATCGTTCCTTTGGCAGTCGTATTACACATTTGATAAAAATATTTTAAGAACTGCGATGAACTTATACAGTTTGTATAAATTCTAGCTCCGATTCGACAATTTTTTTAAATCCATCTTAACGCTTTTTTACAGTCGTAAAATTGTCACAAATAAAAGTGGACTAGGTAATTCTATAGACATGTTTCCCACCTCCAGATGAGTTCCTGCTTAAGACTGAGTGTTGTATTCATCCCCCAACATTCCCACTTTAAAAAAATTATAAGAACCTGGGAGAAAATGAAGAAAGCGCCACGTAACTGTATATAAATACATACAGGCACTATAACTTCCTTTTCAGCCCTCAGACGAACACAAAAAGAAGCACATGGGCATGGGCACGGGCACGAAGCACGAGTATGTATGTAGTACATACTTAGAGCAGCGGAGACTGCTTAGTGCCTCATCGGAAATTTGCTGCAGCGCTGTAACGAGTTAATGGGTATTACAGATTAGATATTTTTAGACTTCTGCGGGGTTCATGCATATCACATATATGTATACTTTTAAGAGTTTTTAGGAAATGACTCTTTGACTTTAAAATAAATGTCGATCGGTTAAGTTAACTAAACGCTTATTTTTAAGTTCTTCAGTTGATGCTTAATGTGTTGCTAAACTCTTAACCGAACTAACTTATTTTCTACAAGGTTACCATATATGTGTGTGTATATATAGATACGGAGAGCAACCACATTTTCGCGTACACGATAAGGTATGGAAAGATAATGGTGCCAAGTGTGCTTTATACACGCAGGCATCTGCGCATATCTACACACAAAGCATTACACTTACACACACTAGAGGCGCTTCCATTTTTGTTAGCGCCCCGAATGCCATAGCTAAATTTTTTTGTTAAAAAATATTTCCTGGAGCTAAACTTTCTTCAATTTCCCGAGAGCATTTTTTTACCCCTTTGCCTTTTGCTTTCTCCCTCTATTCCATCTTACAACATTTTGGTGTATGTATATAGAAGGACCGAGTGTGTGTATGAGAGCGAAGGATGTTTTTTAATGAAAACACAACCCACACTCGAGGGGCGTCTTGAGTTTTAGCAAAATGCTCCGAAAAGAAACCGGCAGCGATACATCTGTGGTGGAGTTAAGGATGGAGCGGTGAGTGTGTAGGGGTGTGTGGGAATTGAAGCGGGGGGAACGGAGCAAAAGATGGAGAAGAGAGAGCCCCACACCCGTGTGCCTTGGTTTTATATTTTATGCTGAAAGGGAGAAACTTATTTGGAAGGCGAAAAGGGGAGGAATATGAAAGGCACAAGAAGGCTACAAAAAAGCTAAGTAAGTTTTTGGAAAACTGAAATGAGAACCCAAAGCTTTTCGGTGGATTTAAGATAAAGGAAAATTTTCTATATAATTCCGTGTGCGGGTGTATGTATGTATGTTTAATATATATATTCGGTGGAAAACGTGGTGGTTTTGACTAAGTACAAATATAAATATATGCAGAATGGCCGTGGCAAATAAGTATATGGATGAAAATTGAAAAAAAATACTTTTTTTTTAGCATCCTTTACATAGTTTGCTATTTTAATCAATTTAAAAATTTTGATGTACAATCCAAAGAAACAATTATATTAATTATGAAATTACTATAAAATCTCTAAACCTAATAGATCCGGATATAACAAAAGCGTTAAATTTAAATTTAAAGCCACTACGTTGTGAGGAATGATAATAATAATATTATAAAAAATCATTAAACAAGTATAGTATTTATTTTATTTATTTGTATCCTGTATAGCTTATTATAAGTTAAGCTACAGGATAGATATCAGACATAGCTGCTGTGGCTTTATTTTTATAGCACTTTTGAAAAATGGGCACCTAAACTTTTTCTAATCTGGCTTAAGGTTTAATTATTTTTTTATGTGGGAATTGGTTGCTAACAATTTTATCAATATTTCTATTAAATTTAATTTAACAACTTGAGAGATAGCTGGGAAGAGTTCGGTAAATTTTTTATAAATTTGACTGTCATGTGCACAGTTAATAGAAGTATCTAAAACTTTTAAGATAATCACTTACAGCAAATTTTTCAAATCTTTTACATGTATACATTAAATTTCAATTTCAACCTATGATTTTGTGTTGTTTTCATATATCATCTCTGTTTGGCACATCACTTGATTTTAAATGAATACTTAAATATACACATATTTAAACATGAAAAATTTTTTAATTTAAAAAATCGCTTGTATTTTACAATATGTCAAATGAAATGATTTTTTGATGTGATCGAAATTGATCGACACAAACAAAAACTTAATTACAACTAATTTCACAATACGCTTTATTTTAAGCGTCTGTTGAATATGGAGTTTGTGTTATTTGGTTTACATTTTATATTTAAACATTATAATTTAAAAAAAACAATATATATTGAAATTCTTAATGACTTCAAACACTTTTTACACCTTGCAGGGTTTTATAATTTTTGTCAGAAGCTTACAACGTAGTAAATAAGACATATCCGACCCTAAAGAGTGTATATATTCTTTTTTTTATAAATAGTACATTTAGAATTGGGTTGTATTAATTATTTCAATCCTGATATATGTTTTTTGTTATTTGATGAAATTAAGCGAAATCAAATTGCTTTGCACGTTTTTAATACTCTTGCAGGGTATCATAATTATAATCAGAAGTTTGCAACGTAGTGAAGGAGGCATTTCCGCCCCTATAAAGTGTATATATTCCTGGTCAGTATCAACAGCCGAGTAAATCTAGCCATGTACGCCTGTCCGTCTGTTCGATTATACGCAAACAAGTTTCTTAGCTTTAAAGCTATCTGAATGAAACTTTTTTTATCTATTAAAGTAGAATTTTTAACTTAAATGTTTTTTTAAATCTGACTACTATTTCATATAGCTGCCATAGGAACGGTCCGGAAATTTTTAGAAAAAATTATATCTTTGTCAGTTTTTAACATATTTTCTTCTCCTTTGAGATAAAAGCATTCTATATTAATCTAGAATTTTGTTTTTATTTCAAAAAATGTAAACTTAACATCTAAACAAGAAAGGAAGCTAACTTCGGCACGCCGAAGTTTGTATACCCTTGCAGATTTCAATTGCATTATTTATAATCTAACCCTATCTATTTTAAAATGAATTACTTTTAACTAAATTTTATTTTTACAGTTTTACATTTTTACATGTAAAGTAAAATTTATGCTGCCATACAAACGATCGGTAAATGTGGAGGTAATTTACCGATCGATCTGGCCCGTTCCGACTAATGTACGAATGATATTATATAGAAGACTGCAAAGTTTCAATTAGATAACTTCAAAACTAATGGACTAGTTTACGTTGAAACGGGCGGACAGACGGACATGGCTATTTCGACTTGGCTGTTAATGCTGATCAAGAATATATATACTTTATAGGATCGGATATGACTCCTGCAAACTTCTGACTGAAATTATAATTCCCTGCAAGGGTATAAAAATGTAAAAGTAAACTATTTTATTATAATTTTTAGATATTGATTGATTATAATTGCTCCAATTGCAATCTGCATGGGTATACAAACTGTGTCGTGCCTAAGTTTGCTTTCTTTCCCGTTTCTTATTTATTTTACTTTTAGGTGATCGGGCTCTCGGTCTGTCAACAAACCTTGTGATAAAAACTAACGGTGCATACTTTTGGGGGTTTCCCAATTTTACATTTCAACGAAAATGCAGACGGCAGAGTAGGGTTGGATGCCGGTAGATGGCGCATTTGAAAGAAACGGCAGCCGCGAGGCCCACGATCGACCGATCTTGCTTTAAATACAGACGCTAAGCAGCGTTTTATTTGAAGTTAGCTGGAAGCCAGGAAAGCAGCAATCTCCATTACCGGGAAGGCTTGCTGCCGCTGCACCCCTCTAAATCCGCACACACACACTTGATATTCGTCTTTCCCGTTTCCCTCTCTTTTGAGGGAGCAAATGAAATCCCATTAAAAATACCATAATAAGCACAAGAATGGGCTGAGGCAGCAGAAAGCGTTAAAAAGCGTGCGTTCCGTGGGTCTAGAAAAAAAGTATGGAGCAACGAGAAAATCAGAAAATAGTGGCTGGGCGGGGCTTCGTTTTCAAATATCCAAGCCAATCCCCGAGACTGAGTTGAGAGGCAGGGAGGCTTTGTCCCCCTCTCTGCCGTCTTTTACCACCACTGCGCGAGTTTTAATTTTTTACTCCGAGCTTGCTTTTATTTCCTTTATTTTCTTTCTGTCAAAAATTGTATCATATTTTATTATTATTGTTTATTTTCATTTACTCTCTTTGAAAAAATAAATTATTTTCCAATTTTTATTTTGTATTCTTTTCTTTAAAAAATAAATTATATTGCAACTTTAGACATATTTTTATAGACGAAAAAGCTTTTGTGGTTTGAAACCATACTCTTTTTTTTCGAAAGCTATAAAAGTTCACCATGTTTTTTTGTGGTGAAATTTATATTCAACTTACCTACTCAATGTGGTGAGAAATCATTTTCGATATTGGAAGTTAAATTAAATGTTTTTATTTTAATAATAATAAAATAACATAATAATTTTGTTTAATTATTAATAAGGCACATTTTTCTATATAAACCATTCCTATTCCAAAAATTAAATACATACATATAAGCGATAGTGACTGAATAGGCACTAGGTCGCATAATGCCTAATGGACAGATTGGCATGGTTAGATTGACCCGGTTGTTGATGCTGATCAAAAATAGAAGAACATTTCGTTAAGTCCTCTGGAATGTCATAGTAGAAGAATAAAGAATTAATTCATTAATTGTGTCTGATATCCTTACTTAGTTTTCAGAGAGCCCTTTCGGGGCTCCACTTATATATTTTCACCTTCGTTAACTCTTTATTATAAAATGTAAATAATATAAATATATATATTTATTTATATTGCAAAAAATTGAATTCCGAGCTTGAAGGTCACACAGATTTTAATCAATATTAATTATATGTACATATATTAAATAAAATCTGTGATAAAATCTCAGAATTATTAATAATTAATTCATAAAATTTGTGATATCCTTACATATTTTTCAGAGAACCTTTTTGGGGCCCAATTATATTTTCACGTTTGTTAACATGAAATATATAACTATACTCATACTTATGCTTATGTGTTATATATATATATATATATATATATATATATAAGGAGTAATCAGCTTAAAGGTCTCACAGATTTTATCTCAGATATTATTTAATATTTTTTATATATATATTGAATAAAGTCTCGGTATTCCCTTTTTTGCAAGATGAAAAACTGCCGTTAAATTAGGGGTGGGGTTTATTTTCCCTTGCTTTTCTTTGCCTTCTCCATGCTTAGCTGTCATGCCTTAACCTTCTGCTTTTGCTCTTTCTGGCTTATTTTCCTTGTGGCAGCATCATGGCGGCTTCTGCGTCGCTGTTTAACATAATGAGGGTGCTCTTTATGTATGTATTAACTGCCACATACTCAGAAATTTATGTGCAGCCTTGCACATATGTGTGTAAATGGCCCAGGGTTGAATGCTTAGTGTTCTCTTCTTGTGCATATATATTACTGGGTGAGTTAAGTAATCCCACTTCCTCTCTACCTTGAAATATGTCTTCTAACTTTCTTCGAGCACCGAAAATAAACGGCTTGTTTTGTAGAGAAAACTCGCTCTTTTTAATAGGAATTTTTCTTCGGTATCCTCTTAGCTAGTTTTATCTTTGAAATTACATATTTTTAAAAATAAATGTGTATACATATATATACCGTTTATAAATATTAACGGCCTTTTGTTCTATTTTTAAGACATATTATTCATTCCGCCATCCCAATTTTTATAATTTACACACTGGACTTTAAAACACATCCCGTTTTCTGTGTGTGTTTTTTTCAGTCGCTGTAGTAAGAAAAAGGAAAGGAAAACTCACCCCTAACCTAACTCTATCGGAAAACCCCGCCCAGCCATACCCTATTTCTTCCTCCTTTTAGCGTATTGCCAGTCGTGATGTTTTATAAAACGGCGTCGTGCGCGACATGCTGCGAGACCACGCCCCTTCTAACAGGGAACGAGAATTTTCGTTGGCGTGCTGGAGAAAAATATATCTATTTAGCTGTTATTGTTTAACATACATATATACGTAGCGTGAAATCCACAAAATGTCTTGAAGAAATTACGTTTTATTGCTAGCGAATAGAAGAAATAAAAGTTAACATGTGCACAGCTTTGATAATTTCAGGCTTGAGATTAAATACCTTTTTACTTGGCAACTTTTTATTTTTGAGCATAACATATAACTGTAAGTTAGATTAGTTTACAACCTAAAGATCCTATAGGTATACCATAATAATAGGCATAATATATAACTGTAAATTAGTTTAGTTTACAACCTAAAGATTCTATCCGTCATCTATTCATGTCCTTCATTTCCATTATTTATATACATTAACAAATCAAGTCGTACTTCAATTACGCCCTTACAGGGCATAATATATATATTTTTAATCAGAAGTTTGAAACGCATTAAAGGAGACATATCCGACCCTATCAAGTATATACATTCTTGATCAGCATCAATAGCCGAGTCGATATAGAAATGTCCGTCTGTCCGTTACTACATATCTGAAAAACTTTGCAGATAGTCCTTTATATACTCTCACTACTATATAGGTGGGAACGGGATGGATCGGACGATCATGTATTGAAAACAATTTCTGATCAATTCTACGGTAGCTAAATTATTTGGATCTGGAGTTTTATTCAAAATTGATTGACTAGTTTGCGTAAAAGCGGACAGTATAATGATGCTTTGTTGCTGCTGATCAAGAATTTATTTACTATATGGGGTCGGAAATAGCTCCTTCACTGCGTTGCAAACTTCTGACTATAATTATAACACCTTGCAAGGGTATAAATATAGGACTGTTGCGGTCGCTTTCTGATTTTAACTAAAACCGGATGATAAACATTTACAAACTGGAGATTCCCTTTATGACCGAACTACTAAATTACGGAAAATATAGGCAACTAAAATTACAAACAGCTTATACGATACTTTTAGCCATTCAGCGACTCCAAGGTCACTGATAATATCGACTGAACTACTGAATTACTACCCACTAGTAGGCCATGGACACAGCTTTGGTATATTTTATCAAAATCTTCAACTTCTTCAAACTGTTAAACCTCTCCTTAAGAAATCCAAAGCATTGCATTTATTCGGCAATTCCCTCGATTATTTAAATTTTGACATTAAAAACTTTGAGATCAATTCAATAGTCTGACTGACTGAAAATATGTGTTATCTATCGTGGTACATCGCCAATATTAATTTTAGTAATGAAGTCATTTAGTCATAATTGAAGTCCCCTTTATAGTTATTAGCTTAATGTAAAGTTTTTGTGAATTTTGAACTTTTGCAATATATACATCTCTGTATCCATAAGCAATGGTTGTTTCTAAACTTTTACCTATAACATTTGTCTTTATTTAAGTGTTCCGCAAAATGTTCCTAGGAATATATTTTACTCAAGTCTTCATTAGTCAAAATTTGTTTCTACCTTCCGCTCAGTTTAATTTTAGTGTTCAAAAAGTTTGAGCATCATTAGACAAAGAGAATTGGCCACGTTGCCTTTAACTTCACCCACAATGATTTGGGTACGTATCTTTCAGTCGGTCACACTCGACTGTAGTTTTCCTGCTTGGTAATTACCCAGTGGTTTCAATTAAACCTGTATGATATAGTCTCTCTTATATAGTGAATTAAAGAAAACTTTTTAAGTAGGTTCCATTCAGAAAAGCTATGGATCAAATATAATGAACATTTAGACCAATATCACATTAATGCCTAGTTAATCTGTTTCTTTGATAAAAAATTTATCGGCAATCGCTTAGATTATAATACGACCTACATAACACTGCCTGACGACTGACCCCGACTCTCTGCGGTCTCATACTAAAGACGTCGCCCAAAGAAGTTGATGCCGTTTGGACACAGGACTCTTTGACTGGCATAAGAGCGGACTCTGTGTGCTCTTTCTTATTAGCCTTCAGTACTGACCAGATGCAGACATCAGAGCGCATGCACCACTATTAGTGTCTCACCGATGGTCAGCCAGACCTCTTACTCATCCTCCACTCTACTTTCTTTTTCTTGTTTTTGTTTTCTCTCCCCCTTTTCCCAGTGGTCAATCTCATCTCTCCCGCGCTAAGTGTCCTTGAACCTATACAAAAATTTCAGTTCAAACTTAAATAAACAAATAAATAAATAAATAACACTTAAAGTCAACTCGAATTTTACATTTCTTTTAAATTTGATCATGATATGAATAATGTTAACTTGTCTGACCCTCGGGTCGCAATGCACTGACAGTGGGTTTTTTGCAAACCCTTGCAGAGCATTATTTTTTAGTTTACAAATAAAGAAATGATCGGAATATAAAAATGCAATAAACGTATATTTTTTGTTCTTAACATATAGACCGTGTCCCGTACGCCACAATTTTAATAAGTATTAACCAACTTGTCTTGTGCAAACAAGATTCCGTGAGAACTTGAATCTGGAGTTCCTATTTGCAAGGGGTGGTTTAATTTCTGGGTCCGAAGGCACCTTTACCCTTCTTCTGTCCAGCGGACTTGGAATTTTTCTGTGTTTATTTTCCTTTTTGGTGCCCAAGAAAATAATTCAAATTTGGTGAGAAAAACTTCTGGACAGACAGGTTTTACAGAAAGAAAAGGTAGTTATCTTGCCAGAAATGCATCCTTAAACTGGTCTGTTTTTAAAGCTATTTTACAATTAATCAAGACAGCTTTAATGAAATCTGGAAAGGAAGGAAAGAGGCACCCCCAAAAGTCTGCGTAAAAAGATAGCATGGTAAGCGCGGGAATTTTCGCTGAAGTTGACGGGTGGAGGAGATCTGAAACAGAGTACATATAAGCAGGCATACTAACAAGCCAATAGAAACCAAGTGTAAGAACGAAGTGGACTGCGCTTTCTTATTGTTGACTTGCCATTGGGCGAACATGTGATACAAGGTTTTAGTCTTCTCCTATCCTTGTTTACCAATCTTCCCTATTTCGCAAAACGTCCTTTCAATAGCCCCTGGAAAATTTTAGCTTCTTTTCTCTGTCACGTGCGTAGGAGCTCTGCCATATAGAGAGTAGAATTGACAACCTGGCACGATAGCCCGATGTAGAGATCTTTGAATCTGCAAGTGTGCATTAGAAGCGGAATATTTAAGGAAAATATAAAAGTAAATTTGCGAAAATGAATATCTCCAACTAGAACGAGATTCACCAAATTAATAATGCTTTTGTATGCACGCTTTAAATAAGCGTCGAACGTCACATCTGTCCAATACTTAGTTCAAAAGATATTTAATAAAATTCGGTTTATAGGCATAGGAATTATATAAATGAATCTCAAAACCAAACAAGAAAGGAAGCTAACTTCGGCACGCCGAAGTTTGTATACCCTTGCAGATGCCAATTATATCAATTCTAATCTATCCCAAAATAATATAATATGAATTACTTTCATATTCATACAATTTTACATTTTTTACAGTTTTACATTTTTTACAGTTTTACATTTTTTTACCGATCGTTTGTATGGCAGCTATTTAATATAGCCGTCCGATTCTTATGAAATTTACAAAAATATGAAATACTAGTATCTAAAAGTTGAAGAAATTATGTTGAAAACTGACAAAGTTATAATTCTTTTTTCTAAAAATTTCCCGATCATTCCTATGGCAGCTATATGATATAGTCATCCGATTTTTATGAAATTTTATCTTAAAATCTAGAATAATATATAAAGCTCATAACCGAGAGTTGGTCAAGATATGTTAAAAAACAGTGAAATAAAAATTTTTTTCTAAAAATTCACGGATCGTTTGTATGGCAGCTATATGATATAGTTGACCGATCCGGCTCGTTCCGACTTATATACGAGTGAGAGTATATAGAAGACTATCTGCAAAGTTTCAATCAGATAGCTTTAAAACTGAGGGACTAGTTTGCGTAGAAACGGACAGACAGACAGACGGACAGACAGACAGACAGACAGACAGACAGACAGACGGACAGACGGACATGGCTAGATCGACTCGGCTGTTGATGCTGATCAAGAATATATATACTTTATAGGGTCGGAGATGACTCCTTCACTGCGTTGCAAACTTCTGACTGAAATTATAATACCCTGCAAGGGTATAAAAATTAAAATGCTGCGCAACGCTTTTTATTTTCTTGCCATGTCCTTTGAATTTCACCAACTTTGCTATGGGTAACGGGAACCTCTCAACCGATAAAATCCGACTTAAGTTCCTACCTATTTTTCTCAAATTAGATCCGATTTGATTTAGATAAATTTATTTAGGACTCCGAGGAAAAATACGTTCATTAATTGAATTTTTGTTAGAAAACTGACAAAACATTTATAAATATTCGGTTTAAATATTCTACATGATCATCGAATCTTAGAGCATATGGCCTACGCCTTATGAAGTAAAATGTAATTTTTCTCCACATTTACAAATCGTTTGTATGACAGTACAGTAGTCCGATTCTTATGAATTTTACAAAAAAAATTTTAAATAATATTAAATGCTTATATTTTAAAGTAGAAGAAGTTGTATTAAAAACTAACAAAGTTATAATTTCTTTCTAAAAATCTCCCGACCGTTCCTATTGCAGCTATATGATATAGTAGTCCGATTTTTATAAAATTAAACCTAAAAATCTAAAACAATAAAAAACAGTGAAGTTATAATTTTTTTCTACAAATTTAAGTTTTGTTTGTATGGCAACGTATGGACAGAGGGACCTGGCAAAATTGACTCGCATGATTTTTATAACCGTGCAAGGTATTATAATTTCAGTCAGAAGTTTGCGCAGTGAAGAAGTCATCTCCGGCCCTATTAAATATATAAGCTTCTGACTAAAATCATGATACCCTGCAAGGGTATAAAAATAAATATAATGAAGCGTTCGAATGCAATAATTTCGAAGAGTAGCTTGGATAAGCCAACCTAACCTCAAGAAATATTATGAGTTTAGTCACAGAAACATCGTTCAACAACCGATTTCAAACTCACAAAGCTTGAACACCTCATCTTTTTTGGACAACTTTTTGCAACCAATTGAAGTAAATGATAACTATTAAATGTAACACAAAATTGCACCAAAGCCCCAAAACTTAATATTAAATTAAACATTTTTATACTGGGGGTAGCTTGGTTTTCTGCAAGAATATGAAATAATATTGGTGAAAAGTCGTGATTTACGTTTGAGTTTTATGTTAAACAAATATTATAAAAATCATAAGAAATCATTATTTTTATACACTTGCAAATTATTATAATTTGCAACGCAGTGAAAGAGTCATTTACGACCCTATAAAGCATATATATTCTTGATCAGCATCAACAGCCGAGTCGACCTAGCCATATCCGTCTGTCCATTTCTACGCAAACTAGTCCCTCAGTTATGAAGCAATCTTAATGAAACTTCGCAGATAGTCTTCTATATACTCTCATTCGTATATAAGTCGGAACGAGCTCTTGCTTAGCACCATAATTGATAATACTGTTGAACTCCTATATAAAAAATCTAGTTTTAAAATAAATAAATAAGCGACATACATATATAGCTAACCGCCAAATATATAGATATAAATGCATCTACCTGAAGTAAAGCTGCAAGCGCCATGCTAGTTACTAACTAAGTTAGTATATAAATCGGAGAGGGCCGGATCGAACGTCTATGTTATACAGCTGTTCGGAATCTTTTTAGTAGAAAATATAGCCTTGCAAGTTTTAAATAGATTTTCATTTAATTCTTTATCGCCGCCAAACAGGCCGAAGTAAGGCTTGTTTTACCGACACATTTTCTTTTAACCAAACCGAATGGGTAAACTTTGCCTCATAAGTAATGATAAAATCGTTCCAAAGGTAATTCGTGTGAATTACAACACCTTAGTAGATTTTAATAGATTCTTCCTCTAATCATGCAACAACATCATCCACAATGAATTTATTGCTCATTCCGTGCTCAACCTATACATATACAAAAATCATCCCGTGTTCCATCAATTTCAGGATCATACTACACGGATCGATGAACTACAAAGGCAGTTTGCGTACCCTAGCCGATCGCAATATGATCCTTAATAATATGTCCTTACCTAATATAATATGAATTAGATATATACTTTCATATCTTTATTATTTTTACATTTTCTGTTTTACATTTACAGTTTCGCATTTTCATTCGCATTTACCGATCTTTGGTAGAGCATCTATATGACAAAATCCTCGAATTTACATAAAACTAAAATCGATATTCCAAAGTATTAAAAAATAATAAAATCTCAATTATGTTCATTTTGTAATATTTCTAATAATTTGTTTAATTTTATGCAAATTGGATGATTAAAAAAATATGCTGATCAAGAAAGGAAGCTAACTTCGGCACGTCTTGCAGATTTCAATTGCATTATTAACTATCCGACCCTATCTATTTCAATTCAATTTTATTTTTACAGTTTTACATTTTTTTACATTTTTACATGTAAAGTAAAATGTAATTTACCTCCAATCGTCCGATTTTAATGAAATTTAAAACAAAATTCTAAAATAATACAGAATTATTGTATCTCAAAGTAGAAGTTATGTTGAAAACTGACAAAGCTATAATTTTTTTCTAAAAATTTCCCGACCATTCCTATGGCAGCTATATGATATAGAAGTCCGATCTTTATAAAATTAAACCCAAAAACTAAAATTATATATATGGCTTATAACCGATAGTTGATTAAGATATCTTAAAAAAGTGAAGTTATAATTTTTTTTTCAACAAATTTACGGATCGTTTGTATGACAGCTATATGATATAGTCGTCCGATCTGGCCCGTTCCGACTTATGTACGAGTGAGAGTATATAGAAGACCTTTTGCAAAGTTTCATTCAGATAGCTTTTTAACTGAGGGACTAGTTTGCGTAGAAACGGACGGACACAGCTAGATCGACTCGGCTGTTGATGCTTATCAAGAATTTTATAGGGTCGGAAATGCTTCCTTCACTGCGTTTCAAACTTCTGACTGAAATTATAATACCCTGCAAGGGCATAAAAAATTGAAAATCTGAAATAATATATAAAGCTCATAGCCGAGAGTTGATCAAGTGAAGTTGTAATATATTTTCAACAAATTTACGGATCAATTGTATGACAGCTATATGATATAGTTGACCGATCCATCTCGTTCCGACATATATACGAGTGAGAATATATATAAGACTATCTGCAAAGTTCCATTCAGATAGCAAAACTGAAGGACTAGTTTGCGTAGAAACGGAGAGACAGACAAACAGACAGACGGACATGGCTAAATCGACTCGGCTGTTGATTAAGAATATATTCACTTTATAGGGTCGGAAATGTCTCCTTCACTGCGTTGCAAACTTCTGACTGAAATTATAATACCCTGCAAGGGTATAAAAACGGCTTCAAAACTGCAAGACTAGTTTTCCTAGAGAAGGACAGACAGCTAGATCGGCTCGGCTGATCAAACTGATCAAGAATACTTATAATTGATAGTGTCGGAAATGCCTTCCTATGCCTATAATACTCCGCAAGGGTATAAAAATATGTATACGTGTTCTGACAAATCTTATGTTCTCAGAGCAAAGCACGTTGTACAGACGTTGTATACACACATATGGTAAGGCAAAAGTTTGGAGCATTTAGTGAATCATATTTAGAACAGACGCCGCAGGAATGACGCGACTTTTTCACTATCCACCCATTGCAAACCTCTTCTGGTTATCGCGTCCCGTGTCTTAAAGTCCAACTCCAAGACTGGGCTCCAAAACGTGGAGGCGCAACGCGAAATCCTCTCGACCAATCAAAACTTCGCTCCCCGTCTTCTTCTTCGTCGCTTCGCTGGAGGAAGTCTCGTATGATTTTCCTTTTGGCTTAGGTAATTCCTCCTCCGCGTCATTTCTTTGAATGTGTGTATGTGTACATAAGGGCGAGTCGTGCACACGCAGCCTCTAACGCTCCTGTGTGCGTGCATGCTTAAATGTATGCACAAATCCAGTATGTACGAGAAAACAATTATGAGGAAAATCTCGCGACTTGTGGTTATGTGCGCAGGCAGGCAAACTTTCTTGGCAGAAACCATTTTTAAGGCATGTGAAAATAAAACTAAAAACAGCGCGCGGCGAATAGTATGTACATATAATAATAGCTTTTATAGCACAACTGTACTTTTCGAACTTGAATAAAGATGAGGAAAATTTAGGAAACGACAAAGTTTCCCTAATAAGTAAAACCCCAGAGGAGTAAGCTTGGGGCTTTATTTGCTCGGTTGTTGAATCAAAAGGCTTTACTTATTTTGAGGCATTAACTTAGCTGGTTATTAATTTGAAACATAGCATGGCAACTCAATTTGAAATTTAAGTTTTAAGTAAGCGTGAAGCATTTTTATATCTGGAACTAACTAGTGTTTCGTTTTGTCATTTCGTCTAATTATGCTTAAACTTATGAAATACTTAAATTAGAAAGGCGAAGTATTGACAAATGTTTTTGGGAACACCCACTGATGCAGCAAAAACAAATTAGACGTTGCCGATGTTTGGCATACACAGAAACTTTGTTGTCTAATAACTCCCACGGTTATTATTCCCTCATTAGTAGTCCTAGAAAAATCAGAACAAGTTTTTCCTCTTAGCTAAATATTTTTACTTTTAGGCTTATGCTTATTTTGTATACCCTTAATCGGAAGTTTGCAATGCAGTAAAGGCCGACCCTATGTTAAAAACCAGTGCACTTATAATTTTTTTCTTCAAATTTATGGATCCTTTCTATGGCAGCTATATGATATAGTTGACCGATCCGGGCCGTTCCGACTTATGTACGAGTGAGAGGAGACTATCTGCAAATTTTCATTCAGATAGCTTTAAAACTGAAAGGCGTAGAAACGGACGGACAGACGGACATGGCTAGAGCGACTCGGCTGTTGTTGCTAATCAAGAATATATTACTCTATACTATAGAGTCTATAGGATCGAAATGCTTTTTTCACTGCGTTGCAAACTTCTGACTGTATAATAACAAAAATAAATAAAAAGCAATAAAAAATCGTATTATTTTTAGAGCGACTAACCTTTAAAAATAGAAAATTCAGCCCTAAATCAAGAAAGTCCTTTCCCATGTTTAGGGCAATTTTTTTCTTATTTCAAGAAAGTTTTCCCATAAATTTAGAAATCTTGCCCTAAAGGTAACTCAATTTTTTCCTATATTAAGAAAATTCGCCTTTAAATTTAGAAAAAATTTTCCCATTTTGACGGTCAAATAGCCATAAAACTAAGAAAAATATAATCTAATCGCTAATTTTAATAAAGTTTTTCCCATATTTAAGGCAAATCGCCCTAAAATAAGAAATTTTTTTAGATTCAAGAATAATCGCCCTGGATTTTAGATTTCTTTCTCTTTCCCTAAATTTAGGGCAAATTTTTCTTAAATTTAGTGCGTCTCGCCTTTTGGTCCGTTTTTATGGATTGTTTCTAAATCTACAGGCGAAAAGTGACTTTTTTATGGCGGTTTTAGGTAAAAATTTTTATGAGTGCAGGTGCTCCAGTCTGTCTTGTAGAAAGAACATAAACAATACATACGCTATACTAAATATAGGAAGAAGAACAGTAATAAATGTTTATAATAAAATGTCACACACCAGGCAGAGAGTCTTATGCTATGCTTCTCTCGCTCGCATACACATGAGACTTTACTGCTAAACATCTGGGGTGCGATCTTGTTGTCTCCTACATCAAAATCATTTTACAACAACAAATTTTCAGTTTTTCTATTCAGTTTACCAAGATACTTGAACATTTCCCATTTGTCCGTTTCATGTAAGGGGAGCGGACAGGGAGGATAAGAGCGATGACGCTGATCTGTGCACTTAAAAGACTGTAGCATGCTTTCAGGCGACAGAGCCACGATGCATCGATGCATCACATCGCGATGTGAGCTGATTTGTAACGGCTAGTGCACTATAGGGTTTTTGATCTGTTTTTGTGGCATTAATTAATGCTCAGTCAGTTTTGGAGATATCGACATGAAACTTCACCTGCCGTCATTATTTGTTCCTAGGCACATATAGCATAAAACTCGTTCGGATCAGGAAACTATATCCTATAGCTCCCATAGGAACGGTCTGGTAAAACTAAAAATAAATTAATGAAATTTAAGCAGCTGAAATTTGGTGCTCTTTTACTCCTATATACCAAATTTGAGCTAAATCGAATAACTCTTTCCCTAGGAACTATCTGACCAAAATACCGGATTTCAGTGTTTTTCCATACAAATGCCATACAAATCGGCGTTGAAAAAAGTGAGGTTATCTAAGAAAAATTCAAATTGCACCAATAGTGCGGAAAAGTGCACAATAAGACTAACATCTTTTTGTTCAGAGTCGACAACGCTACAGCATACACATAGACGCACTGAAATCTATGCAAACTTCTATTTCAAAACTCTTCTCAAAGTTAAAATTTGTTTCTCAAAATTCAGCTTAAGGTGCATTTATAAAATGACGAAATGTTAGTATAAACATGCAAAATTTAAATAATAATTAAATTTAACAAGAAGTACAAATATGTGAAATCAGTATCCATTAGTTTTTTCCGTTACAAATGGTCTTTTACACGAATGGTTTAATTTTAAAGATCACTTCGTAAAAATTGGAAACTTAGCGCTCGTGCTTTCGGATGCAACAGCTGACTTTACAGCTGTTATGCTAACATACGCTGTTAAGTATTAACATTTTGAGTATGAGTCATTACAGTTTGATGTTTTGTTAATACATTCCAACTAATTTTTTTTTTATTAGATTCGGCTCGTTCCGACTTATGTACGAGTGAAAGTATCTAGAAGACTAATTGCAAAGTTTCATTCAGATAGCTTTAAAACTGAGGGACTAGCTTGCGTCGAAGATGACTCCTTCACTGTACTGCAAACATCTGACTGAAGTTATAAAACCCTGTTAGGGTATAAAAAAATGTTCTTTTTATTGGAAAAAAATTCGTTTTCATTAATTTTAATGAAAAACCGTTGCATATTTTTAAGCACAAGTCAAGCAGGGCACACTCATTCATTTCTGTCTGTGCACTGCTTTTGCCGTCAAAATGAATTATTTTTTCTTCCTCTTTTCTGCCTTTCCACATTGTTCCTCGGGGAAAAGTTTCCGGACAACAGAGGGCGCTTTCAGTTTATTATAACTGTTCTTTGAAGCTGGTCTACAGATGGCGCTGGAAGAAGTTCTTACTTTACATTACATGACATGAAAATCTAAATTTCCCATTTTGTGTGATTTAGGTAGAAGATACCCCTAACTCTTTTTACCCCTTTAATTAGAAATTTCCCACTTTTCTTCGAAAAACCAATCAGCGAACAAGTTATTAGACCTTTTTTGTCCCCGCTTTGCAAAGGAGAAATTTATTTAATTCGACTTTTAAGTTTAAAAACGAGTAAAATTAATTTTTCTTTTGTGCTGCTAACAAGTATGATCACAATATTATAAAACAAAACAAAAAATTGAATTAATAAATGTATCTTTAAATAGATTTTTTCAAACATGAAATTTTTATAGCTGTGTGAAACCTTTAAAACTAAAAAAAAAAACTAACAATAAAAAAAGGGTATTCCTTTAAAGCGTAGCTGTTTTTAGCATTAAATCTTTAAATGTTTTTTGTATTAAGTGACTTTTAATAATAATGACACAAAAAAATCGATTTTTTTTACATTGATACCCTATAAGAAGCCGAATGGGTGGGCATGGCACACTGTCCCATACATATGAGAAAAGACACTTCTGTGCGACGTAAATGGTTCTGATTCAGAAGACAATCAGAGATTAAACTAGTTTCGGTGTACGAAACAGCTGAAACAAAAAGTGATTTTTTTATCAGTCCTTTTCCCAATTCTTAAAATATTAAACTATAAATATTTTGTGTGCGAACACACAGTCCATTAGAGCTGGGAAAAATCGATGTCAACATCGATTAAATCGATTCCTCCTATTTTGGTCGATGCATCGATTTGGTTTAGAAAGAATCGATTATTCGACGAGTCCATTTTCAAGATAAAATCCACTCCTATGAAGAAGAAGAGGACCGTGAACATAAATGAATTAAACTTTGTAAGTTTTAATGATTATTTATAAAAATCAAGTTTTAGATTTTTTAGGACTCTTTTGTTTTTTTGTGATCTCACTCACTTGATCTCATTCAATTTAATTTAATTTTTCTGGCAATAACCAGAAATTAATTGATTTTAATTTTTTTGTTTTTTATATAATGAATGTTTTTTTTTATTTTTTGAACTTTTATTTTAAGTATTTTTATTTAAAATAAGTTACTTTATTTAATATATAGGTTGTAAATAATTTTATATAAAATAAAGCTTCATAAAATAAGAAATATAAAAATTTAATAATATAAAATATCTGGTAATTGCCAGAAAAATGTATTTCATTTATTTTGAAAATATTTTTGGTTTATTGTTTTATGAACGATTATGTAACAAAATTTATGTTCAAGAAAAATAAAAAAAAAAAGTTTTGTTTTCGATATAATCGATTTTCTTTTCCAAAAAAAAATCGATTCACTGAGAATCGATTTTTCCCAGCTCTACAGTCCATCCGTCTGAAACAGTTGAGATATTTCGCAGATGTAAAATAAATAGTTTATTAACTATTCCGGCTGTTGAAAACACATGGCCCATGGCAAACCCACAGATTGCGGCAAAATTGAAATAAGTTCTTCTTAATCTTATGATTTATCTCAAACAAAGAACAAATATCCCCAAGAATGTGCATTGGTGGTGAGGCTCGCAAGATCAATAAATTAAAGTAGAAGTAGGAGTTTTATATTTGAACGTAGCATTTCGGGATATTTTATAAGAAGAATATACCCGAAACTATCGCTAATAGAAGTGCATCAAAGTGGCTTTAGATGCACAACTGATAGAGAACACTATGAAAAATTTAGGAACGGCTAAACCTCATGGGTACACTATCCAGGCATATGATGCCTAAAACTACTATATAGATTCATTTAGATTTTATACGCATGTAATACATGTTGTTCGTTTACCCTTGCAGATTGCAATTGGATCATCATTAGCTTCCATTCGTGTTACCCATAATTATAAATATTTTAATTATGGTTTAATATCTTAATTGTTAAATTTAGAAGTTACTTGATCTCCACGTGCTCAACAGCTTAAAAAAAGTACCCAATAGTTTTGTCAAAATATTTATGCTATACCAAAAGTCGATGTCTGCACCTATCACTTCATTAGATAGATAGATAAAGCTAAAAGTAGCTTTTTTATAATTTGCATGATTTGAGTTCCGCTATTAGACGTTTCTGAGCACAGCTACGATCATTAGTCGTACCAAGAATTTGTAAAAGCAATTCTGCCGACTGGTGTAACATATATATGTAATATAAACAACAAAGTAATGTTATTTTTAAAATTTTTCTATTACAGATTTACATATAAAGTTTTGTATGTTCCTCTAAATTTCCTATGACTATTGGAGACAGTCCGATTTCCGAAATTCTAGAATATTACAAAATGATCAAGTCACGAAGTACATAAATTAAAAATATGGGCGTTTCCGCAGAATGTCATCTGTGGCCAAAATCTTAAAAGTTCTTTAAAATCATTTTTTTTATGTTAAATGTCAATTGCGGTCATAAAATTAAAAGTTCTCTAAACATTTTTTTTTAACAATGTTACATAAATAACTGCTCCAATTAATAAAATTTGAAAGAATAATGAATAAAGATTAAACCTAAATAGAAATATATAAACTGCGCACATTAACGCCTGGCATTTTCAAATTTTGTTTCATTAAAAGAATTCTTGGCTTTTTGCTGAAATCAATATTTGAACAGCTTGCCGCGAAAGCAACTTTTGTTTTTTGCTCGTGCGAACCCTTAAAATTTTTTTACTTTTCTTGAATTCGAACTAACGCTCAAATCCAATTGCAACCTGTAGGGGTTTATATATTTTGGTGTGCCAAAGTTAACTTCCTTTTCTTTCTGTTGTAACGCAGATACTAAAAAATATAATACAAAGAATAACCATAAAATTTATTTGCTAAACATTTTATGGCCAGCGTTTAAGTTTATGAAAAATTTGGTCAACACTATTTTGGTAGCTCTGAAAACCTTTATATATATTTATATATATTTTATCTATAAAAATATAGCGACTCAAAGAAGTGGATAGTCTTTATCGAGGATTACGTTTAAAAATTGGTTTAAATAGATGGAAAGAAAAGCAACCACCATTTCGAGGCGAGGCGTGGAAATTTATAGTGACTCCTTGGACCTAATGCCATACCATGCTCACCGTCCCTCCTCCACCATTATTCCTTATTTCTCTTCCACCCCCGACTCGGGCATCTATTAAAAAACAGAAACAAAAAACCCAAGCACCACGTCCATAACCCAGCTCTGCCTCTTTGCCAAAAGAAAATTGGTTGCCGTCTCGGTGTACAGTCTTTCGCCTTCTCGTCTACTTGCCATTGCCGTGCCGTTTATCATCAATATTTGAATTTAAAATTTCTTGTTTCGCGCACAACACGCGCGCCATATTTATTTCTTTTTCTTTTGATTTTTCTCGCCTGTTCTGCGCCCCATTTTCTGCTCGGTCCAGTTAGGCAATCTGTAAGGAAACCCACCACTGCCATCAGCGGACTTCTCTCCACTTCCTCTTCCTCTTCCAGTTACCATCCCTACACCCACTTCTTTCTCCACCCCCGGCTTCTTTTCGGCTTGGCCCACAATGCCCGTTTTTGTTTTATTACGCGAGCATTTTCTTTCATTAATAGCCGCGGGGCATTAAATTTTTAAATCATCAACTGGCGAGAGGAAAGCGAGAAAAAGCTGGCAGGGAATGGAAGGAAAAGCGCGGCATGGGCTTGGGGCTGGAAATGTGCAGGGGGAGCAATGGCAATGGCGATTGAATGGAATGGGTTAGGGCGTGGAAGAACCAAAGAAATCCCTCGCTAATGATGTCTTGGGTACAGTCGAGTTTAATTATATACACGACTGTACGGCATTTGGCACTGGCCTTGGCATTGTGTGTATCAAAAAAGGTAGACCCCAGCAGAAGCTTTCTCTTTAAACATTTGGGTCAACGAAAAGAGAAAGGTGATACTAGCCATAACCTCGAAAATATTCTTTTAAATCATTCGAATTACTATTTCTTGCTTCTAGTTGAGTTCCCAAGTCCGTTGCTATTCTCTCTATTAAAAATTACTCCCATCGAGCTTGCTTTATTGTAATTTGCAATGTTTACGGCAAAGACTATGTCTTATGGTAACCAAAAAATGTTATACGCAACGTCCACGAATGCGGTGCCAAAAAGTAGATTGGACTCGAGAGTTCTACGTACCTCGAAAAATAATTGATCGTCATATGTAAATTAGATGAGATCTTGAAAACAAACTGGAAATATACCAACCCCAATGACCTAGAACCGGACCGCTTTCGAAAAGAACTCCTTAGCCGCTGGCAGCTGTGCGTGCGTCTGGACCAGGGTCCTAATGCCAGTCCGTTACCGGACACTTCAGGGTCTCTGACCAAGAAGGGGTTCGCAACACAGCGCATCATGACGGAAAACTGGTTTTCTCACGCTAGGCAAAGGGCAGCAATCCGGTCTAGGATACAGACACTTGTGGAGAACAAAACCCGTACGTTAGGGTTGAGTTTAGGACAAGGCCGAGCCCGTGGCCCGTGGCCGTGTAGGGGTTGGGTCAATTCTGTTAAAATTTGCATATATGTCCGACGACTCCGACCTTCGACCTCCCGGGACAGGGACCGATAATATAAACTGGTCAAACTGGTTTCACTGATTGTGTTCTTTCGTGATTTGTAAAATATATTCGCCTTTTGTGTGCTCTCCAGCTTTTTTAGCTTCTGAGCGCAACTCACCACACATCCTTCGCTCTCACATGTGGCATATATGCTGCGAAAACCGTGCTTTTCAATCTGTTTCCCTTTGACAAACCTTCATTTCGAATTTGGCTTCGAGCCATTGCAGTTGAGTTTTTGAATAAGTTAAGAATACGTAGACTTACGTAGACGTACCTTTTTCTTGAACAAGAATAATAAATTCCAGAAAAGACACAAGTGCACTTGGTGGGAGTAACAGTGAATTTCCATAGAATTGCAGTTATTTAAAATACCTACCTAATTTGGTATTGTTATTTTTTGCATTGGCCGCAACAGTCTAATTAAATTATTTTGTTTAAAATACAGCATTATGCCAGGTTTAATTTTAATACAAACTAACTTAAGCTATTTAACATTTAAGATGATTATAATAATATCCAAAAATAACATTCAGCTATTGTATTGTCAAATTAATTAATTTACAAAATCAATATGAATATGACTGTTCATATATGCAACCCATAAGATTAAATTAAATAAATTCTTTAGAGATTGTTAAGAAGTTTTTTTTATACTCTTGCAGGACATTTCTATCTTGGCCAAAAGTTTGCAATGCATCGACGGAGGAAATAAAGTAAAGTGCGGGCCCATTACTATGCAAACTAGTCTCTCATATTTTGAGCAAGTAGTATATCAGTCAGAAGAAAAACAAAAATCAAGTGAAAAAATATTATGAAAATTGGCATAGCTGATTTATTTTTCAACTTTTTTTTTAATTTAACTCAAATGGATCGGGTATACTAGTTACTTGTTTGAAAGTTATACAAATAACGTCCTTATTGTTTAGTATTTTAATATATTTATATTTATATTTTTCTAGAAGATGAACACTTTCACAATCAATAACGCAAAATGTAATGCGATAGACAAAAGTGTCTTAAGTATTTTTTTTTAACTGCAAGTCAACAGCTTAATATTTGCTTGAGTCTACAACCCTTAACCATTTTAACTTTATACATATGTATAACTTTATACATATGTAAATGGGCAATTCTCTGGTGTCGAATGCGCCATTTGTACGCATTCAAACTGAAAAAAAACATGTTCCAAGACTTTATTTTAATTTTACAAAATTTGAAACTTATAGCTCTTGGTAAGCTCTATAGTTGGTGGTAAGGTCGATTTTGGACACTTGTTCGTTTTTCAGGTAACTACCAAAATGTAAGGAATTCGCACGCGCAAAAACAGAAGTCACTTTCTTAAAAACCCGTTCAAGCACTGATTTCAGTGAAACCTGTTGCTAGATTTTTGTGCAATTCATATTAATGTATTATGCATAATGTTGTCTTAACTATATTATTAGTTTGACCTTAAAATATTAAGTATTAGCACGCGATACTTTTTATCATTCATTCTTGCATGTTTTTTTTTTAAATATTAGAAGAGCCTATATCCGTTTTATTTTGACTTTTTGCATTCTTCTTGTGATGTTAGGAAATTAAAGTAAACGAAACTAAAAGCATATTTCCTCTGTTTTAGGTGTTTTTATCAAAACAAAACAAGCTCTTTTTTAAGATGTTTTTCATTAAAATGATGAAAGATCGCATTTACGCGAAAATGCATGCGAATATTTTCAAATCTTTTTTAGAATACGTAAAGGCTTTAAAATTTGCTCTATTGGAACATATCCTAAAGTTTATACCCTTGCAGGGTATTATAATTTCAGTCAGAAGTTTGCAACGCAGTCAAGGATGCATCTCCGACCCTATAAAGTATATATATTCTTGATCAGCATTAACAGCCGAGTCGATCTAGCCATGTCCGTCTGTCCGTCCGTTTTTACGCAAACTAGTCCCTCAGTTTTAGAGCTATCTGAATGAAGCTTTGCAGATAGACTTCTTTATACTCTCACTCGAGCATAAGTCGGAACGGGCCAGATCGAACGACTATATTATATAGCTGCCATACAAAATATCCATAAATTTGTAGAAAAAAAAATTATAACTTCACTGTTTTTTAACATATCGTAATCAACTCCCGGCTATGAGCTCTAAATGTAACTTTTGATTTTCAGATTTAATAAAAAAAAAAAATCGGACTACTATATCATATAGCTGCCATAGAAACCGTCGGGAAATTTTTTGAAAAAAAAATTATAACTTTGTCAGTTTTCAACACAATTTCAGAGTTTTGTTGTAAATTTCATAAGAATAGTAAAAGTGAGGTAAATTGCATTTGACTTTTTATGGAAAAATGAAAAAAAATTTAAAACTGTTAAAATAAAATGAATATGAAAGTAATTTATTTTAAATTTGATGGGGTTTAATTATAATAAATGCAATTAAAATCTGCAAGAGTATACATACTTCGGCGTGTCGAAGCTAGCTTCCTTTATTTTTCTTGGTGCCTTACCCTACATCTCGACTATAATTCTTTAATTATATGCGTCAATGCAAGGGCAAAGGAAACCCCGAAAATATTGGTTTTTCTTGTTTTTGATATTTACAGTTTTATACTTGATTTAAATTGAAAATAACTAAATAAACGCGAACAACTTTTGTAAGCGGAAATAATATTTTTGATATAACATAAGCTGCATTCAAATATATATGTTTATAAAAAATTATATTTTGAAGAACAGAGGTGGAAAGTTCAATTGGACAAGCAAAGCCAGAATTTTGAATTGTATTTATTACAATTGAAACTATAAGGACGTAAATTTTACCTTAAGTTTTTTAAATATTTTAGTGTCGGTCTGTGATAATTGATTTAATATTTGGAAATAAGTTCTGTTGACTCCATATTTGTTAATTAGCCACAAAGCTAATAAATGATAATGTTAAAATTTCAAAAATAATTAATAACCAACAAAAGTATATTTTAAGCTAAAATAAAATAAATTTAACATTTCAATGCCTTTTTTCTCTACACCATTTTGTGTTTATTTCCTCGAAATAAGTAGGAGTGTCCCACTGGTCGATTGTCTCCGTTTTTCCATTTTTTGGTTTCCTTTTTTTTTGTTTTTGTAGTAAAACTCTGGCAAAATGAGGGTGGATTTCTTGGGAATCGTGGATGGTTTCTCGAACAACTCGCTTGCTCGGCCAACCATTTTGTTTTCTTGTTTCTTTATACTTCCCAAAAGGTACACCACACCCCCGTTAAACGTTGAACGGAAAAAGATGTACATAGAAATCTATGAGTTTATTACATCTCTGAAGGGATTATGCGGGTCAAAACATGTACAATTTTTATATTTTTGTTTATTGATAGCACAACAAGAAAGTAAACTAACTTCGGCACGCCGAAGTCTGTATACCATTGCAGATTTCAATTAAATTATTAATAATTTATCCATATCTATAATAATAAGAATAAAATATATAAATTGAAAGTCTATAAAAAAACGTCGATTTCAATATCCATATTAAATTAGTTTTACAATTACAGTTTAGCATTTTCCTTTACGTTTTCCGATCGTTCGTTTGGCAGCTTTGTAAAATATTCGTCCGGTATTCATAAAATTAAAATCATAATTCTGAAATATTACAAAATTCCATATCACAAAATACATGAATATATATTAAAAAACGGCAAAGATCTCATTTTTTTCATAAAATATAATTACTTTCAAAATCATTTTATTTTTACAGTTTTACCGATTGTTTGTATGGCAGCTATATGATGTAGTCGACCGATTCTTATGAAATTTACAACAAAATTCTGAAATAATATAAAATGCTTGTCTCTCAAAGCAGAATAAGTTATGTTGAAAACTGACAAAGTTATCATTTTTTCCTAAAAATTTCCTTATTGTTTCTATGGCAGCTGTATGATATAGTAATCCGATTTTTATAAAGTTAAATCCGAAATTCAAAAATAATATATAAAGCTTATTATAAACGAAAGTTGATCAAAATATGTTAAAAAACAGTGAAGCTATAATTTTTTCAACAAATTTAGAAATCGTTTGTATGGCAGCTATACGATATAGTTGGCCGATCCGGCTCGTCACGGCTTTATACGAGTTAGAGTATATTGAAGACCATCTACAAAGTTTCATTAGTATAGCTTAAGGGGGTCATCCCATGTGACGAAAAAAAAAAATCGAAATTTTTTTTTTCCAATTAGTATTATCTATAACTTATGGAGAATATGTGGTTAAAAAGATTTTTTGATATTCGATGCCATATGAAAGTTATAGCGCTGTGAAAGTATGCCCTTCAGTGCAGCTTACTCCTGGAATAATTATTTCTTTTGCGTTTTTCTCAAAACTGTGTTTTTCGAACTGATCTCCATCCTAACTCAAAAACGGATGGACCGAATGACTTGAAATTTTTAGGGAATGTTAAACACACGTAAATGCATGGAATGAACTACAACCATTAAAAAATATGAAAAACTTATATTTTTTTTTAGCAAAAAACTAAAAAAAATCGGCAAAAACGCAACTTTTTTTTCAAATGTCTGTCAAAAATTCAATTTTTTATATATTCATTTGATTTTAGTTCATACCGTGCATTTTGACGTACAGATTTAAATGCTGTTTAGTTTTTTGATTTCCGATAAGCCGATCGGCCGGAATCGTGGAGATACTAAGGGTACCTTTTTTAAAGGCGGGGGTGTTCAAAACGGTGTACCTCAAGTTCCACTCAATATTTTTTTGATCAAAATTTATATTCATATTGTCAAAATATATGTTTACAAGTGACAAAAAATTTAAGGCTCTATCTTTTCACTGGACGAAGAAAATAAATTCTAAAAGACCCCTTTAAAACAGGCCGTCACATGGGATGACCCCCTTAAAAAAAAACGAACATGACTCGGCTGTTGATGCTGATCAATAATATATATACTTAATAGGGTCGGAAATGCCTGCTTTACTGCGTTGCAAACCTCTGACTGAAATTATAAAACCCTGCAAGGGTATAAAAACGGCAAAATTAAAATTTTATTAAATTTTTCCGATTGTACCTATGGCAGCTATGTGATATAGACGTCTGATTTTCATAAAATTAACAGCGAAATTTTAAAATAATATCTCAGAGTAGATGAAGATATAATTTTTATACCCTTGCAGGGTATTATAAATTCAGTCAGATGTTTGCAACGCATTGAAGGATGCATCTCCGACCCTTTAAAGTATATATATTCTTGATCAGCATCAACACCGGAGCCGATCTAGCCATGTCCGTCTGTCCGTTTCTACCCAAACTAGTCCCTCAGTTTTGAAGCTTCTATATACTCTCACTCGTATATATGTCGGAACGAGCCGGATCAGTCAACTATATCATATAACTGCCATACAAACGATCTGTAAATTTGTAGAAAAAAATTATAACTCCTTTGTTTTTTAACTTATCTTAATCAACTTGTGACTTTATTTTGTTTCAGATTTTTAGTTTTAATTTTTATCATTTAGCTGCCATAGGAATGGTTGGGAAATTTTTAACAACAATTAGAGATAAAAGCCTTTTATATTATTTCAGAATTTCGTTGTAAATTTCATAAGAATCGTACGACTATATCATATAGCTGCCATACAAGCGATCGGTAAATGTGAAGAAATATTACACTTTACTTTACATTTAAAAAACAATGTAAAAAATTAATTTATTTATTAATTCATTTTATATTTGATAGGGATAGATTATTATTGATACAATGGGAATCTGGTAGGATATACAAACCTCGACGTGCCGAAGCTAGTTTCCTTTCTTGTTAGTTTTGTTTAGGACAAAAAAAACGACTCTTACTTAAATAAACTTTACTGTGACAATCTGCCTTTACACAAAACCGATGAAAAGAATTCCAAGTGAAAAATTTTTTTTGGCCAAAAGACCCAGCTTACGCACATAAATATTTTGTTAATTTTTTAATTATTTAAAGAACTTTTTTAAATTCATGAAGAGCTACCCGGTTTTTTTTTATTTCCTAATCAATATATTCTATATATATTCGTAACACAGAATATAAACGTTCGAAAAATTTATGGATTATACATAAATAAGTTTTACTACATTCCAGTATGGATGGGAGTTTCGCTCTTTATTTCTCATTAATGAACAAAAAATTTTTCCAGCGGCCAGCTTTAAAAAATATCATCTTGCAGAATCAAAGAACCAGCAGATGTGAAGGAAAATATTATTTTTAAGTTAAAAATTAAGACAGAATTTAAAATAAAAATTAATTTAAAAAAAAAAAATAAAAATAATAGTTTGTTGAATGTCGCCCAGAAGCTGTTTTTTATTTGTTCAGTCGAAAAAGAATAAAACACTTACAGGATTTACATGCTTTTAATGTTTGTCGTTTCATAATCATATTTTTAATGGAAGAATTTACAGTTTTTCCTTAACATTTCAATTACAAATAGGTTTACGAGTGATTATGATTATATATGATTACATACATACATATATTTATTTGCTTATGTTTGCATTTTGAACACAGAGAGCAGCAAATATAAATTACGCATTTCATAACGAATATAACGAAACATATCTGCTTAAAAAAACGAGACAGAAAATTTGATGTAAACATTTTTGTACATATTATGAAGCAATCGCGGGATTATTATTAGTTTTAATATATTTTTGAGAGCTGCCTTGATTCTTTTTTCATTTTAATTGTATAATCCAAACAAATATTCTGTTTTTGCAAAATACAAAATACACATTTATTTTTGAACACATGTGTAGTGTAAACTGCTTACATAGGAAGTGGGGAGATGAATTCAACGTGGGAGACTAGTAATTGGGACCGGTCTATAAAGGGCAAGTTTTGGGATTTCACTTGATAGGTATTTCCTCTGCCCGATCAGCATTTCCTCAGCTGTGTTATACTAACAAAGGTTCAAGCGAACGAATTAAGGGGAAATAGAACAGCGCCTCTAATACAAGTCACTATCAAAATGGCAAAGGCAGGAGAAACTGGCAGCATTCTCTGCTCTTTTCTTTTTGCCCTTTTACTTATTAACAAAAAATGCTGGATTTGGTGATAAATTTGGAGGCATTGTTAGCATATGGCCTTGCGGCTGCTGATGATGCATCTGCTGCTGTTGTTGTTGCTGCTGCTGTTGACTCCTTGTATTGGTGGCATAAAGCTGCTGCTGGAAGCTATGATATTGCTGCGCGTACTTCAGATCATTTGAAGAGGGTCCTACAAAGTTGGAAACTACTCCACCGTTAGACGGTACATTTACGTTATTATTATTGGGTCCCGGTCCCTGTCCCAGCCCTTGTCCTTGTAGCTGGTGCATCTGTCCAACTCCTCCGCCTCCTCCCGCCTGGTTCTGGCACATTCCCGCTGGCATCATGCTCTTTAAAAGCTGAGACTTAGACTGCTGTTGCTGCTGAGACTGTTGCTGTGTCTGCTGTTGCGAGGCTGTCAACAAGGCAGTTGTTGGCCCGCTGGCACTGTTAAAGAATCCCGTGGGATCTCCTGCAGTACTGCAATCGAGATCCGCTCCGTGCCCTGTAAAAGTTAACTGTCTGTTAACAGAAGGCGGCTGTAGTCGTGGAGCCATAACATGGGGACGCAGCATGTTGCTGTTATGGGGCCGCATGCCCCTTATCATGGAAGGCTGATGGCTAATGATCATACCAGGATCAAGACCTCCTCCACCTCCTCCGTCCTCCTCGATAATAGCTAGCTGTTGGTTGCAGTTTTGAAAATAGTTGTTGCCAGGATTGTTGGCAATCTTCTGCTGCTGTTCATTGGGTGAAGCCAGAAGCATGGAACCGGCTCCAGGAGGACCCACCATCATCCCTGGCATGATGCCCGGGCCACCATCAATCGACGGACCATTTCCGACAGCTCCTCCTCCAGCTATTTGTGGATTGGCATATCTCTGAAGGAACTCTAGACTAGGCGGCATTCGTACATTTCCAGGTCCGCCTCCAGTTCCCACTCCTCCATTATTGTTATTACTATTATTACTATTAACATTTTGCGGTCTCACTGGCATATACTGTATGGTGTTCGGTGTGCTGGCCTTTACTTGTATATTGGGATTAAAATTTGAACCAAAATTAAGGGGCATTCGGCCCATTAAACGGGCACCGGGAGGGGCAGCACCTTGGCCTTGAAAGTTAGCTGGTGAGGGTCCCGAACCTGGCACAGGCAGCGGACCAGAACCAAGGCCATTGGGCGAATTTGGATTAAAGTTTGGACCAGGGCCACACATTTTAGTATTCATTAGACGCTGCTGACCCATCGTATTCATCATTGCCGGGTTCATGGCATGACAACTATTGGCCTGATTAAGTGCATCCAAACTAGAGGTAGCATCCAGTCCTGTTAGCAATGCATGCTCCACATTCATATCCGGTATGTTCATATTCATACCAGCGGGAGGAGCCCCGCCACCGGGACTACCTCCCATGCTGCTCACACAGCTCGTTAGCTGTTGGGACATTTGGGCTAACGATGAGATGGGATCAAAGCTATGGCTTATCATCTTGTTTTGCGCCGACGGACGATGAGTGCCGCCACTATTGGGATTTAGGGGTATGTTGTCCGAACGACGAGCAAACTGTACAGATCCTCCAGAAATTTGACGCTGCAACCAAGTAATTGAAGCAAATTAAAGAAAAGTATTTAACACGAACAATTGGGTTAAGTAAGAAAATCGACTGCGTCCCAGGATCTAATCTCCGAAATAAAGCAGATAAAAACTCTGTTACTTACCTCCAATTGAATATTCGGCGTGTTTACTTTGTAGGCAGCATTTAATGCTGAATTGGCATTGCTTTGCATATGCGGATGAGAATGAGGATGTGGAGGATGAGGATTGAAGATCACGCCAGGACTAGATGAGGAAGCAAAGCGGGCCTCCATATTCGCTTCAATTAGGCTGTTTCCCGACGGTGATCTTGGTGGACCACCTTGGCTGGGGCTGGGTCGACGACTTTTTATGCTATCACCTTTAAGAAATTATAAAAAATAAGTTAGAGAAAGTAAACAAAACAAGAAAGGAAGCTAACTTCGGCACGCCGAAGTTTGTATACCCTTGCAGATTCCAATTGTATCAATTCTAATCTATCCCAATATAATATAATATGAATTACTTTCATATTCATACAATTTTACAGTTTTACATTTTTTACAGTTTTACATTTTTTACAGTTTTACATTTTTTACAGTTTTATATTTTTTACCGACCGTTTGTATAGCAGCTATTTGATATAGTCGTCCGATTCTTATGAAATTTACAACAAAATTCTGAAAAAATATGAAATACTAGTAGCTAAAAGTTGAAGAAATTATGTTGAAAACTGACAAAGTTATAATTATTTTTTCTAAAAATTTCCCGATCGTTCCTATGGCAGCTATATGATATAGTCATCCGATTTTTATGAAATTTAATCATAAAATCTGAAATAATATATAAAGCTCATAACCGAGAGTTGGCCAAGATATGTTAAAAAACAGTGAAATTAAAATTTTTTTTCTAAAAATTCACGGATCGTTTGTATGGCAGCTATATGATATAGTCGTCCGATCTGGCCCGTTCCGACTTATGTCCGAGTGAGAGTATATAGAAGACTATCTGCAAATTTCATTCAGATAGCTTCAAAACTGAGGGACTACTTTGCGTAGAAACGGACGGACAGACGGACAGACGGACATGGCTAGATCGACTCGGCTGTTGATGCTGATCAAGAATATATATACTTTATAGAGTCGGAGATGACTCCTTCACTGCGTTGCAAACTTCTGACTGAAATTATAATACCCTGCAAGGGTATAAAAATAGAAATTCGAGAACGTAAATATAGGAAATTACCAGCTGACGACGACTGTCCAAATGATTCCAATTCCTTGGGCGACAAATGAGACATCGGTGTGCTAGGATTGCTATTTAAATGATTCCGGCTTCGATTTGCCGGGTTCTGATTTGGCGGCGATTCTTGGGCGTCCGTTTGAAAACTGTTCTTGGATGTCGCAAGTGCTCCCCCTACAACACTTACTTGTTGCGATCCAGAGGATGACACAACTGCCTGCCCAGTCGATCCTGGTCCCCCCGTCGTGCCGTCCATATTCGGCGAGTTCGTTGCCAACCCCATGACTGTTGCTCCTCCACTTACCGTTGTTGTTGTGCGCGGTGAGGGTAGGGACAGGTTATTGGGACTCGAAGGATTTGGCGATTGTTGTGTGGCTATCGGCACGGAGGCCGATCTTTGCGTGGAATGATATGGCGGCGGTGGTCCCTGCAAAGAGCGCTGGCCGACAGGATTAGAAGCTTGCTGCTGCTGATGCTGTCCTCCTCCTCCAGTTCCTGGTCTTACTTTGCCACTTTTTAAACGATCTTCAAAAAACTGATGTTGTATCTTAGACCATTCCATATGGGCCATTCCTCCTCCACCGCCTGGTTGATGCGGATGCGGTTGCGTTATATTTGGTTCCTGGTTCGAAAGTAGTTCCTTTGATATATCATTGCCAAACGAGGCCAATAGCTCGGTTGAATTCACCAATCCTCCTACTCCTTCCACGCCTGACTCTGATCCTGGTCCTCCACATGGCAGGTTGCTTTTTTGTCCGCACCCTATCACAGATCCTATATCGGATATAACATCACCAGGCAGTAGGACATCTTCCGTGGTCATGATGTGGTGCTCTGGCTTTAATTGTCGCATTTGAGAATTTATGGTGGAGCCACCTACGCCTCCTCCTGTACCTGCTCCTCCTCCTCCTGCGCCTGGCATGCCCAACATCAGTTCATTGGACATCTTCGTTCCACCGCCTAATGCATTCTCATTCTCGGGGAATAGAAATTGATTCATTTTCTTGATCTTGGCCAACTGCTCCTCCCTGTGTTGGCGCTGTTGCGGCGTTAGATTCTCATCCGGTACCTTGACTCCTTGTAGCGAAACAATGTTACTTTCATGGCTCGGATCGTTGTTAACTGCCTTTGATGATGAGCTCTGTCCCAAATCCACGCCGGCGGCCTCCAATATCTTGATGGCCTGTGACTCACTGGTAACGTCAATATTATTGTTGCGTGCATTTGGCGCGGAACAACCACTCTCCCAGCACATTAAATCGCTTTCATTCGATGCCAGGGGATCGGGCGGATCGATAAAAGCGTTGCGCTTATTATCGCCCTGATTATATTGGTTTTTTAAGAGATTGCCAGCCGGTTTTTGTGCCTGCTTGGGAGGAGCTGCCGGTCCCGGTCCCATGCCTATCCATGGCATTCCCAAAGACGAGTGTCTCTGCTGCAACTTGTTCATTTTCAAGGGATTCTTCATAAAGAAATCCTCGAGAAAGTTTTTGGTGGCCGGCTGGGTGCAGTGATAGGCGATGATTGTTTGAAATTGGCCGCTTAAAACCGATTCGGCACCTTTGTTGGCCAATTGCGTGGAAAATACAAATATGTGATTCTGTTGCTGCATGTAATCCAAGCAGTTGTTGCTACCAACACTCGAAGTGTTGGCTACCATGTTACTTGGTACTCCGCCCGGTACAGTTCCAGGTCCTGGCCCTGGCCCCACTCCTACCCCAGTTCCTAAGGCGAGTATGCTGGAAATGGGGTTATTACTCAAAGATTCATTGTTCAGATCAGAGTTCATTTGATTATTGCAATTGGTATTTTCGATGCCCAATTCGTCATTTTTATTTATGGCCAATGAGGACGAAGATGTCTTTTCTGAGCTGCTGGTTGTGTTCGTTTCGTTTTTAACTAAAAATCATTAGAGCGATACAGTTAATATTTAGAATATTAGGAACAGGTAGTTAATAGAACGAACATTAGTAGTTTCTATAACATGACAACGTCTCTCGTTGACTTAATTATTTTGGCAGTGAAATATTAATATAAATAGGTAATACTATGCCACATATATAGATAATTTGGTCAGATCTCGATCAACATTAAGCCATAATCTTCTGAAACTTAAAATGTTCAAATGCTACCATTCAACATACCAGTCTTGGCAGCGGTGTCCTGGGCATTGCCACCAATGGAACCGAAACCCACGGGCGACATGCTTGGAGAGTTATCTCTTTCTTCTTTTTTCATATTCACCAAACTGCTTAGCATATCGACGTTGGGTTCCTCCTTAATGGCAACGCCTGTCGTTGCTTTTGTCTTACTAGATCCCATTTCTGTTTGGTTAAATTAAATTTAATAAAATCACAGCAGAATAATAATAGTAGTTACAAGGCGCATACCTCCGTCTTCCTCCTTGACATGCACCTTCTTCTTCTCGTCCTGTTTGCCGTTACCAACATCACTATCGACCATTTGAGTACTGTTAAGCGCAGCAGAAACAGTGCTGCTATTCGAATGTTCACTCATGTTGTTTGGGGAGTTGAGACTGCTTGTAGAGTTGTGCCTTAACATGGAATTCACAGCGTTAACTGAAGATGGTTGTCCTTCGGCAGATAAATTATTATTTCCACCTCCCCCTGAGCTGCTAATTCCTGATGGATTGGCGATGCTTTTGTTATCATTATTTGATAAACTATTTTTCTCTTCCTCTACTTTGATTTGATCTGCAAAAACAAATCAGTAAGGATCGTGTAAAGTTAGAAAGTAAAGAAGCAAATACAAACCCGGTGACAATGTGGAGAAAGGTGGCTCGCTCTTAACAGACTTTGGAGAGTTCCTACTCGCAACCGAAGTAGGTGCACTTGTTATTGATGCATCTGCGACGCTCTGTGTTTGAGCTGATGGACTGCAGGGCATTTTTGTTGTTGATAACATTGTGCCTAGGCCTTCTACCAATACAACGTCGTTTCTTTAATTCTTTCTAGCAATCAATTGCATTAAACAGGCCATTATTTGGCTAAATCAGTTGGATATCCGGCTCCCCTATTTAAAGCATGTTGATATCGAAGTAAATGTTAGTCGAGCGCATACACATAAGTTCGTATGTTAGTATGCTCACAATGTTAGCACTATTAATACAAAGACCATAATTTTAAAATATACACAGAATGGTGCGAATAGTCTCACCGTAGTCCATTAGTATTTAACTCTCTCTTTCAAATATGTTTGGTATCAATTTTAAAATATTCTTTGCCAGTATGTTTTTACAATTTTATGTATGTGTATGTATGTATATATACTATTCAGGACGAAGCCATTCATTGAATGCAACGGTTGCCAAACGATTTTAATTTCATTACCAACATCCTTTGGGCTAATCTATACCAAAAGTAGAAAATATATTCTATTTTTTAAGAAAACAAATGTACAAAAACTATTACAAATAGTTTTAATATTAAGAGCTTATGCCTTTCAGAGTGACCAACTTTCACCTTTGTCTATATACTATAAAAAATATATCTTGAAACTATTTTATTCTCACTTATGCCACTTTTTCATTCTATCAAACCTAAACACACACACATTTACACCAAGTGACAAGAGCTTGTGAGCACCCTCTCAATACTAGTAGGACACTACCGCTTTAAACAGAGATTTCATCAAAGATTTGACAAGTGCGAGCAGGATGGCTGCATGACACTTTTAGTGCATTATCTAAAGTATTGACAATAAATTAAACAAGAAAATCGATAAATCTTCATAAAATATACCAGATACTAGATTTGGACCGATAACAATATACTGCTTTAATGAGTGAAATTGTAATGAATGAGTATATTGGCCAGACATTGACAAAATGGTCTCACAAATAAAATGTTTTTTCTTTATTATTTTTTTCACTTATTTGCTGAAACTAAACGGCACAATGGCAACAAACAATAAAAAAACTGATATATTTCGGTGCCAAGTTGCTTTTGCTGCAAAATTAACCTAAATGATATTTGGTGGTGTTATTTCTAGAATTTGTGGGATAAATATATAAATTTAGGGACTTCCATATACATAAATTTTGGAATACTTCGACGAGGACTCAAATAGTTTACCTTTTTAAATCGGTATGAGCGTCGTCGCATTACCAAAATATTCCAAGCAAATAACACATATAGTTGTCTCTTTCAAGGTCCTAATTAAGTAACTGATTAATTACAACTGCATTAGTGTATCAAATCGTATACTATAACCTAACTAGCAATCATGTAGTACTGGAACAAACATCGAAATTTAATCGATACTATCGATGTTTCCAAAAACTTGTCAACATTGATGTTGACTTGACAAACATCGATTATTTTCACTTTTTTTAAGAAAACCAAGAAAGAGAGTGCAAATTTGATAAGTTTGTAAATAAAAAGTTTTTTTTATTAATAATTAAATGTTAAGGGAACTTTAAATATTATATTTAAGACGAGCCCTGAAAACATGAGTGCATTGAAGGCTATTGCAAAGCAATATTTTTATGTGCCCGCCACGTCGTGTGAGAGTGAGAGAACATTTTAGCCTGCAACAGTCAACAGGCCTCAATTTCTAAATAAAAACAAATTTCTTAATGATCTTAAATAAAAAAAATACCATTAAAAGGTATAATTAAGGCTAAAAAAATTTTTTTTTTTGTTTTAAACATTGATTATTAATGGTTTTCATGAAAGTACTCACCAACATCGATGCAAGCAATCATCGATGTTTCTCCAGCTCTACTAGACTGGAAGAGTAAAAATAGCACTTGTAGGCTAGAACTGGAAAACTATCGATAGCTGCACAATTCGGTACTTTCGATGTTTTGAGAGCCAAAATTCAATATTTTCGATAGTATTGTTTTTGTGCATATCTTTAAAAAAAAATTACAAGTCAATGCAGTTTCGAATGGTTCTTTCATATTTAAAAATTTAATGCTATAACATTATAAACAATAACAAACTATTATATTACTAATATTATTATTAGAGATAAGAATGTTATCATTTCCGTTTGATATAAAAATAATAAAATTATAATATAGGAACTAAATCTGAGACCAACTCTCTAACAACCTTCACTCAGACCTCCAATTAAAGTTAATCAAGAATGCATTTTATATAGACAAAATATAAATTAAAATTTTTTTAATCACACTTCCTGCAACTAAGTTTTGTTTTCAGCGCAGATGTCAGTGATAAGAAAAATGCCAAGCACCATCGATAGCCACCAAAAACTATCGGTCAGAAAGGAAAATATTAGATACCTCGATAGTACCATCGATATTTTCCCAGCTCTAAGGCAGAGTCGAAATTATCGTTATGGAGACCAATTCAATATTTACCGAAGAACCAAGTTCTAAATCAGCGTAGGTCACGCCGTGGCTCAATTTGCTCACGCTGCTCAAACCGTTATCGTAAATCGTCCTCGCGCCAAAGATGCTGGCGTTCAGCGATCCGTGACGATTTACAAAAACAATGACACTAAAATTCGGCACAGGATCGGGGCACGTCGCCGCGATCTCGAGTTTGCAACAACAATCGCATGCATTTGGGCCTCACACATCAAACTCGTGACGGTGATGGTTGTTGTTGTTATTTTATGTCTGGCCGAGCTGCTGCTCAGACTGTTAGATCGCGTGCCCATCGCTGTTCTAAATAATCAAAACTATAACCTAAATGATAGACCCAGCTATATTAATAACTACAATTAGATTTATAACGCCTATCAAAATAGAGGTAACCAACAAGGAAGAAACAACAACTCCCGAGAATCCTCAAACGCTCAATTAAGAACAGGAAAACTAAAAACCTTTAAAAAATGAGCTTTAGAAAATAGTACAGTTTTGCAAAATAAATCGCAATCAGAATATTTATGTCCAAATTACAAACTACCACACAAAAGTATATACATATATACGTTCCTTGTTAATATCAGTTCCTATGTATGCATCCGTAAAACAAGTTCAGATAATTATGGAAAAATAGATACAAATTCAATAATTTCAATTATTTAATTGCTAAAAGACCGCCAAGTAGATAAAGACTGGTTTGTGACTAGATCTAAAAATATTAATGAACGTATCCACGTATCCACAATCCGAATTCTGAGAAAAACAAATTTAATTTTGCCAGCTAGAGCAGAAGTCGTGAGACAGATCTATCTAAGCACTTTTCACAAAGATATTATGATTAAAACCCAATGTATAGAAGACGGCATAATCATAGCTACCACTATAGCAAATTGAAATAACACTTTGTTTGCACTAAATAAATTACATAGGTCGACGAAAATCGCACTAATTTTTGCCCGAACACAAGCGTATCTTATTCTGAAAGATCTTGGTCTGTACATTACTAGTTCGAAAGCGAAAAGTTTCCATCACGTGCTAATTTCGCGAAAATCGTGGTTAAAGTCTGAAAAACTGCTAATAATACGAACAGCTGACGTGCCCCTTTCTTATTCAATATGAAAAAGGGGCAGCACAGAGGGATCTCAGCTGTAATGCTTTCTCAAAACTTACTTTTGTCCCATATTTTGTTGTAGCCCTGATAATTAAAACGTTGGAAACTTAGATGTTATATATATTATAACAGTAACGACGAAGTTTTCAACCTATAGCCGAACTTACAAATTTTTAAAATTTATTTTTTTTTCCTGATGTAATATATATACCGAACTAAAATGAACTTGTTATTACATTTCTCTAATACTCTGGTGCAAATAGCTGAAAGCTGTTTAGAATTTCGTCAGTAAATGCCTAATAAATTTTCTAGCCTGACCTGCACTAAATATTGATAATGCATAATGCAATGATCCTTGATCTGCGTCGAATCATAGCTCGCTACTTTTGAATGGTCGAATCACTTCTATGAACAAAAATGTAGATTAAAAAATGATAATCAAGTTTACATTAAAAATTATAGAATACCCACACAGTCAAAAGGAAGAAATATACAGGCAAGTAAAAAAACTAATAAAAGATTATATTGTAGAACTATTGGTTTATGTTTTATATGTGTATCTTTTTTTCTTAAACTTTATTGGTTGTTTGTGTTCTGTGGATGATAACTAAGTAATGGCACAAAGTTGCACAAGGGTAATCACGCAGTTATTACCAAGTATAAAAAGGCAACATAGCAAACCAGCTGAAATTTTACTGTCAGAATAATTAAAATAAATTATTCTGACAGGCATTGTGGATAGAAATTCAAAATATCAAAACATTTCCCGCATTAGGTGAATTTCTACCCCGCAGGAAAAGGTTCATTAAATAAATGTTGTATTGATTACGTCCATTATTTAAGATTTTTTGGGGCGATTTTTTGTTATGTTCATTGTTTTTTTTATTTTAAGCAAATCTGACAACCATATCATAGGCATTTAGGACATTATTATTTTGATTAAAGGAAAAAATGTTCCTGCATACATCAATGTTTACTTTCAGCTCAATAGCGGCGAATACATCAATATGCGATCCGTAAACAAACTTTATAAATGAAATAAATATTGATTTTAACATGTAATTATCCTCTTTAAAGTGTGTATATAATAAACAGCTTTTCAGCTTCAGAAAAGGCGTAAAAAGCCACGAAAAGATTCACTTTCATGGCGCTTACGACTTTTCTTTAATTTCTTTGGTCACAATGGTTACCGAGCTAAATATATAACAGTTATGCTGTCACAATTGTGTCAGCGGATTTTCGTTAGTACTAGCAATTTTCAGAAAATCTGGCAGCACTGGTTGGCAGCACACATGAGCATCGCTCAACAAGTTCCTAGCAACATTTGTCTTTATTTTGATGTTGCAAAACATAACTCTAGCAACATTTATTTTATTTGCTTTCAGCACTATTTAATTTAGGTTTTCCATATATATATATTTGCATCTAAGTAAAATCAAATTTTCTTCGTTCTATCCTTTATTTTCCTTCTCACGAGCCTATCTAGAACGCGGTCTGTTGGGCGAAAGGTGGGAATCGTAGAGGCACGCGAGTAAAAAAAAATAGACAAAGTAGGTCACTTTCAACTGTAACTTTCCTACTATTTTTTTAATATATTTTCCACTTTCTTAACAGTTATATGATATAATCGTTCCATTTTCATAAAAATCCCGAAGTTTTTAAGTTATAAAATGGATGCGCTTAAAAAAAACTTTATTTTTTTTATATTCCGATCTTCTTAATGACACTTATTGGGAGATAGTAGTGGCTTCTGGCCTGCAATAAAAAGATAGACTTCATCTGAAACGTTTTATTCAGATACTAGCTTAAACAAAAAAAAAAATATATAAATATATATATATATATATATAATATTTGAACTATTGTTATATGTATATATTTTCGTTGCTCGTTGCACATTGCGCATGCTTGGGCGTTAGGGGTGGGGTCATATGGACTCTCGTGGTATAGTGCCTTTGCCTCTGGCAACCCTTAAATACGATGAAGATATGAAGGGTGGTGTGTTTTGCTGCTGTTCATTTAATTTCAGTTCCGCTCTGTTTTTGGCTTTTGGTTCCCGTTCACAGTTCAGTTCGAATTGGGTATAATTCGCGTAAGGCCGGAGAAGCTTTATATGGCAACGAGGCAGAGGTTTTTTCGGTATAAACCACCCACATGTGTACATGTGTGTATACTTATACACATGCGTAGAGACGAATATTCTAGCCAAAAAGTTTTCGGAGGAACTTCACGTTTCCAATCAGCTTAAGATCTTTAAATGCAAAAATGTTAAAATTTATAGTATTTATGCGGAAACGTTGGGAATATTTATAAAGCTTAAAAGAAAATGAAGTGAAAACTATTTATAAAATAGAAAACAAGTTATTTAAGGTGCGTTAAGTGTTTTTTTTTTTAATATGTTTAAAGAAATAATGTGTGTTGCGAAGACAAAGTTCAGAACCCTGGCTCCGATTTAGGTAAATAGAAAGATATAAGAAGTATAAACATGTAAGCCAATTTGAATACATTGACATACGTGTGGAAAATATTCCTGATTAAGTGCAGGCAAAGCAACCCCAACCTTTTACTTATGTGTATGTAAGCTTAGAGCAACCCTTAAAGGTCGGTCTATGCGGCGATGACAACGAGTAACGTACTATATATTGGCGAACGAAACTCTCACAAACTAAAAATGATTAAACTAAATTTAAATGAATATAAAACTGAAAATATTAATTGAAACCTTTTTATTTTATTTTAAACGGGTTTGTTCGACTGTTGTACCTAAAACTTGCAAGTAAAGAACTGACATTCTTCGGTCCTTGTTATGTAAAAGATATTTTTAGTGAAAATAATATTAACAAGCTTTAATGTTTCTATTTCCAGATGCTTTTCGCATCTTTCTCTGAATAAGGAATGGAATCGATTAATCAGATAATTGATTCGCGGCCAACATTTTCCCAGAATTTAGTTCAAGATGCCACTGAGTTTATAACAGAACACCAGTCTCAGTCACATCAAGAGGCAGGAGGTCATGGTCCTGGTTCTGATCTTGATGCCGATGATGTTCTGTCAATGCAAACAATAATTAGCGAAAAGAAACATCGTGCCAGGCCAGATTCGGCTGCTGTTGTCATGGTTATCGATGAAATGGATAGGCAGACGACGACAACATATCAAATTGTGCCTCATCAACAAATGCAGCAATTGCATCAGCCAAGAACTATGTCCTTCGGAATGGTCCAACAGGATCAGCACCATGATCAGCGCATGATTAACAGCAGTCCTGTGGACTCTTTTGTAGCCTCCGATATAAGCTTGGATGGCTTGACAGTGGATGCCATGAGTCAGGCGACAATTCTTCCCCAAGAATTGACTACAGTGAAGCCAGAAACAATGAGCAAGTTGCTTATAG
Source organism: Drosophila watanabei (assembly GCA_008042575.1). NCBI lineage: Eukaryota > Metazoa > Arthropoda > Insecta > Diptera > Drosophilidae > Drosophila > Drosophila watanabei. The sequence goes on from VNJS01014927.1 coordinate 48,023, forward strand.
TTCAAACCAAGTCAGGATTGGATCGAGCAAATAATAAGCGCATAAGGATGCATGTGGACGTATCGAGTGTTAATGTTGGACTTGGAGCTGATGTTGATGATCTAGATGAGATTTCATCCGATGGTGACAACCTAGACGATGAAGGAGTAACATTAAATCAGCATCATCATCAGCAGCTATTGGATGAGCACCAGCAAGTGTACAGCCTGCCCAGTCATCATCATCATCAGCACCAGCATCACCTTCATGCCCATGGACATGGCCAGGCGATACTTGGTTTGCAGCACAATAGAACCGGTCAGTTGGACATGGGACACAGTATTGCAGGAGGGGTTATAGTTAATTCCCAAGACAGTGAAAAAGACGTGGATGAAGAAGATGATAATGGCAATGGAGGTCCGGATGGGGATGTCGAGGATGAAGACGATGATGAGATTCGCGATCGAGGCCAGTTGGTTAGTCAAAGTTCATATCAGACGTTGACATCGGTCAGTGATCGATTGTCGCCACCGGGCTTTAGTCCAACATCATATGCAACATTGACCCCCATCCAACCCCTTCCGCCCATATCAACCATGTCGGAGAAGTTCGCCTATTCAGGTCACATTTCTGGAAGTGGCGATAGCGGAGACAACACAGATGCCAATGGAGAAGGAGGCAGAGTGGTAGTAGAGGCCACTACCAATACCACTTCAGAGACTGTAGTTGGTGGAGGTAATGTTAGTGTTAATGGTAATGGGGCATCATCTGAATGCAACTCGTACTCTTCAGCCTTACCCATGACTATGAGTGGCGGTCATCATCATATTGGGTTAGGCGTCTCACCGTATTCCTCATACGAAAAGCTATCGTCTATGATATCACCACCACCAAATAACTACCTGGTTTCATGTGACCTGCATGCCGCCACCGTTGTCACATCATCGGGCCGTATGCCAAATCCTTCCCACCTGGAGGAGTTGACCCATAAAGGAAACAAAAAGGATTTGGCGACACAGGAGAATACCGAAGACAATTCAGGAGGAGGAAGGGAAAGAGAAAAATTCACTTTCTCTAGCCATATCTCTGGTGGGGGAGATAGTGGCGATACAGACGTTCATGGTGAAAAATTCTCCTACTCTGATCATATCTCTGGTGGGGATAGTGGCGACACTGATGTTCATGGAGAAAAGTTCTCTTACTCTGATCATATTTCTGGAGGCGATAACGTTACTGATGTCAACGGAGGAACGTAAGTATATACATTCTAAATGTTATTATAAATCTCCTGAACTTTGTAACTTTGGATAGTCGTAGTGCAATAGGGTGTATCGCATTTGATGCAACAGAGCAACGAATACGTTTCTTGTTCAACTTAAGCCAATGCCCGTCTGTCCGTAATTTTTATCATTAGAAATATAATATCTAGTGCTTCCTACAATCAAACATTGAACGAAGAACTATATTATTTTCAAACATAATTAGGTGCTAATTTTTAATGTTCATTCTTATTTATTTATTTATTTAAATTCTATTCATTCAATTACATAAATATACTCCTTAAACTTATTCTTTTCCTTGTATCTTTTTTTGAAGGACTTGGCTTCAAATGCCTTCACAGCGGGAATCACGACTTCACCTGCCTTCAGAACACAGCCTGGACGATCGATTTCAATTGACGCCCGAACGAAAAATGCGTCTCAACATAACGGCACAGGAGCGGACGACTTCGACGCGCTTGCAAATATCGCGTCACCTAAATCACCAGGTGACACCAGAAGCTGTTCATTCAATCTGTCCCACAGATTGGAAGCCAGATGAAGATTGGAAGCACGGATCTAATTCCATTCTACCCGTGGTTGTGTCCCTAACACCGACACCGCCGCCACCGTCCATAACAGATGTAGATACGGCATCCGCCTTGGGACTTAAGCTGAGTGGTCGGATGTCTCCAGGACAACACAGATCACAGCAATATTTACTGAGCAAGAGTCAGCAGCAGGAGGTCGGAGGAGCCACAGATATAGTTACCCCGGACTCCTCCGTTTCTGGCATTCAACAATCGAGTCTCTTAAATGGATTTCAAAATATACAACAGCAATGTGCAAAAATCGCCATCTCCGCCTCGCCCAAGAACGGAGGAGGAGGAGGATCATCTAGTCGAACTAGTGGAAACTCCACAGACATGGAGGAGATCAATACCAAGGATCTGGCTCAGCGTATTTCAGCGGAGCTCAAGCGATACAGTATCCCACAGGCAATTTTTGCTCAACGTGTTCTTTGCCGGTCGCAAGGCACCCTGTCCGATCTTCTGCGCAATCCAAAGCCATGGTCGAAGCTCAAATCGGGACGAGAGACTTTCCGGCGAATGTACAAATGGCTACAAGAGCCGGAATTTCAAAGGATGTCAGCATTGCGCATGGCGGCCGCTCAAATTCCACAACGTATGACGACTTTGGGTACAAGTAATACTACTGGGCTACTTGGATCAGCTGGAACGGGAACTAATGATAACAGAGACGATATGACAACGGATGGGGATAGCCATGGGGGTCCATCAACTATGTCACCAAGAGGTAGGTGCCAGAGAAAACAGTTATCACAGTTTATACCCATGCGGGATATTATAATTTTAGTCACAAATTTGCAACGCACTAAAGGAGGCGTTTCCTATAAAATTTATATATTCTTAATCAGCACCAACAGCCGAGTCAATCTAGTCATGTCCGTCTGTCCGTTTCTACGCAAACTAGCCCCTTAGTTTTCAAGCTATCCGATTGAAACTTTGCAGATAGTGTTCTATATACCCTCACTACTATATAAGTCGAAACGAGCCGGATCGGCCAACTATATTATTTAATCTCGGTTATGGGCTTTATATATTTTTAAAGAATTTCGGATTTAAATTTATAAAAATTGTACTACTAACTGCTATAGCAACGGTCGGGAAATGGTGAGAATAAAATTAAAACTTTGTCAGTTTTCAACATTTTTTCTTCTATTTTGAGATACAAGCATTTAATATTATTCCATTCCTATGGAACAATAGGTAAATGTGGAGAAAAATTACATTTAACTTTAACTTTACCTGTGAAAGATAAAATGTACACCTGTAAAAACAATATGAATTCATATTATATTAGATAGGAATAGATTATAATTGATCCAATTGGAATTCAAAGGGTATTCGAACTTCGGCGTTCCGAAGTTAGCTTCCCTTGTTGGTTTATTTTAAGCTTTAAGCTCACATTTCTGGTTAAAGTAACAATTCCCTTAAGAGCCAAGAGAACGAACTACCTAAAATGTTTTATCTTTTTTTTTCAACCTTAGCAGCACTCAATGAACCTGTATGTACAGTGGGATCTGGAGCTGGTGCTAATCTCTCCGCTTCCACCAACGTCGTCGTCAATTGCCGACGAAAGGAGGAGCCACAGATCGAGCAAATGCCGCAGCCAAAAAAGCCACGACTGGTTTTTACCGATCTACAGCGACGAACATTACAAGCAATTTTTAAAGTAAATAATTTTAGAAGTCTTAATAATATTATATACTTATAAATAACAATTATCTCTTTTAGGAAACCAAGCGACCGTCAAAGGAGATGCAAGTGACTATAGCCAGACAGTTAGGCTTAGAGCCCACAACGGTGGGTAATTTCTTTATGAACGCAAGAAGGCGATCGATGGACAAGTGGCGTGATGATGATTCCAAAAATAACACAAACATGCAGCATGTCATGCAAAATCGTCAGCAGCAGCCACAAGATGACCAAGATGAGGATCATAGTCATATTCCCAATCAAAATAATAATCCTAGTCAGAACCTATCGCATGATAACTACTCGAGTCTCCACACGACAGCTATGTCTCCTCTGGGCGCCTTTGACGAAGATGCTGATATGGACTTGGAGTTAGAAAGTCATGATTTCGATTTGGTTGATCCCGACCATCAAGGTGATAATAATAATGATCGCCACGGCGATATGTTGTGACAGCATAGCCGATATGGACGCCGTCACAAACCAGAGAAGACGAACTCTCTTCGAGGTACATTTACGTTTTTGAGTCCTAGTAGATCGAGAGAGAGAGTAAAGTCGGTCTCAGAAAGCCGAAGGTTTGCAGGTAATATTCATAAAAGCGAGGACGATAAGGATAAAAACAAGCAGAAACTAGAGGGTAAGCCGCAATGGTCACAAAACCTGCGACGCAATATAGACGGCAATATCTGTATGGATGATATGGTGGGCATATCCGATTGTTTGGATGATCTCAAGCTAATGATAGTTTGCTGAAACACAAACCGCATACTTAATAATAGCAACCCTAACTACACGTTTCTGATATAATTATCTAGGTACTTCATGAACAACTAGGTTCATCTTTTGCATACAAGAAAGCAAATAACACAATAACTTAACTTAACACTTAATTAGCTGTGGGTTTTCATGGATATTATTTGTTATTTTTAAAAGTAAAAATTGGTTTTTAATGGTTGTAAGATACGTAACAATGTTAGGCCACTTTCCAGCAGTAATGTATTAAGGAGCTTTTGGTGCTTAAAGAGTTAAATTTTTATTATTTTATTCGGCAAGGTGATTTGTATTTTTGTTGTTTTTGTTTTTTTTTTATGTTTATTAAGTTACCGAAGGTAACCATTACTTCTTTAAATGTTACCCTTGTAATTTAATATGCAGTAAATGATTTATTTCCAACTCTAGAAAGTGTATATAACAACCTACGTAGCAATGCCCGTCTGTCTTTTTTTGTTTGATAAAAATCAAAGCCGACTAGATCCTGAGTCTGGAGAGTTCTCGTAAATTCTAATAAAAAGGTATAGGCCCTTGCTGACAAACACTTCTTGAAAAAATATTATAAATTCTATAAAAAGAAATATCGCGCTTCGGTCACACTGGACTGTAGTTTTTTAACTTGTTCAAAATATTTGCATATGACCTGACATATAAGTGTGATTTAAAAAAAAAAAAAATTTGATGACTTCACATATAAATGTTCGCTCTTGTTCCTTATTTTTTATGCACCCTATTTTGACGGTCCAGTTGCAAATTGCAAGGGTATGCAAACTTCGAGGTCCCAAAGTTAACTTTATTTCTAGTTAATGAAATATTAATCTTTTTACTTTCTGTACTTGCATTTGCACAGCAAATAACACAGTGTTGTCAAAATTATTACCGATTATATCTATATAACATATAACGTAAATGTTTATATAGTCAAGGCGTGTACTATATTTAATTTTCCAGTGGCTATTAGAGTTTGGCCCTAGGCGAAAATGTAAAGAGTTTGATATACAAAAGAGCCGTGTATATCTATGTAGATACATTTAGAATAAATAAAATAAATAAATCGAAAAAATAATGAAGGAAATCGACTAAAAAGTAAGTCTTAAATTTATTGTATATCTAGTCAAATTTATAAAGTAATCATGTAATAACCGAAGCGATTATTAAAAACTTTTAAAAATAGGACATACATATATTAAAAGTCTTTAGCATCTTAAAGCAAGTTTAAAAGTGGCTTTAAAAATTTGTTTAAAAAAAATTACGTTTTGTTTAGTTGTGTGAATAAAATTAAACATACATTATAAAACAAGATATATATAAATGAAAAAAATGTATATACCTGTATGAAATATTTATCACTTCAGACACCAAACCTTTTATTTAATAATATCTAGTAAAGGGCCCTTTATAGGCACAATAATTATACATATATAGTTATTATTTCTACGGTATAAAAAATGTTAAGAAAAATACTCATTGACATTATATTTCTGCACTATATGTTAATCGAATAGGATCTATTAAGAATATTAACGCCGCTCGATGTATGCTAGTCAATTTAGTTTATATACAAATTAGAAACGTAATGCGAATGATGTAGCGATGGAGTGTACGGTCACCTCTTTAGGCACATTAATATATTTTAAGACGTCTATGTAAAAAACAAATCAAGCAAACGCAATAATAAAATAGAGGCAAAAAGTCATTATGTAAGGTTATCTTATCTATCTATGTTGCCTTATATGTATATTTATACAGTAAACACATTTAAAAACTAGCTCAAAATACTTATGTTTCTTTCAAGTTTTCTTTTTCAGGTGGAAATGTTTAAATTTCAAAATATTTTTGAAACAAGCAATGACTACATTTTATTTATTTATTTTTTCATATTTTTGGCGGGCCGAATAAGACGAAATAAAGATGACTCTTTTGTATAATTGAAACTAAAACAAGAAAGGAAGCTAATTTCAGCACGCCGAAGTTGGTATACCCTTGCAGATGATGTTATTATTTATTTTCTACAAATTTACGGATTGTTTGTATGGCAGCTACGTGATATAGTTGTCCCATCTGACCTGTTCCGACTTATGTACGAGTGAGAGTATAAGAAGACTATCTGCAGTTTCATGCAGATAGCTTTAAACTGAGGGACTAGTTTTCGTAGAAACGGACGGACGGATATGACTAGATCGACTCGGCTGTTGATGCTGATGAAGAATATATACACTTTATACCGTTGGAGATGACTCCCTCACTGCGTTGCAAATTTCTGACTCAAATTATAATACCCTGCAAGGGTATAAAAACCGAACTACTATATCATATAGTTGCCATAGGAACGGTCGAAAAATTTGTAGAAAAAAATTTTAACTTTGACAGTTCACTTCTTCTACTTTGAGATAAAAGAATTCCGTATTATGCCAGAATTTTGCTTTAAATTGTATAAAAATGTGGAGAGAAATTACATTTTTCTTTTCATGTAAAAAATTTAAAACTGTAATAATAAAATGAATATGAAACTAATTCATATTATATAGGATATGGATAGATTATAATTGATTAAATTGCAATCTGCAAAGGTATACAAACTTCGGCGTGCCAAAGTTAGCTTCCTTTCTTGTTAAAAAATAATATTAAAGTTCAATATTTAAACCTAAGACTCCATACAGCAGAGCGGGGAAAATACCCCATGCTCAGCAGCATCTTCTTGGATGTATATAGCGCTATGATGGCCTTTTTCATCCTCTCTATTAATAAGGCTTCCATGCTGCCAGAGTATTTGACTTGTGTTCTCGGGGTCAGCCTGGTTCTTGTCCGACTTTGTACTGAGTCTTACATTGACCGCCCACTCACATATATAGAAAAATGCAATGCTGTTAATATAAAACTGTAATTTTACCGCGAAATTAATTTTTAGGCGCGAAAATATAACTATTTTATTTGGTTTAAATTATTGTAATTGTTTTATTAGTGACTGTCTTCCTCCAGAGCTCTGAAAACTAAATGTATTATTATTTAACACACAGTAACGATTTATTTATTGTTTAAATGTTCAAATATTTTTTGTCATATATATTTTTAGATTTAAATTTAAAACATTTACAACGCACCAAACATGCTTACTTGAAAAGGTACTCTATTTGTTTATAATATTTTAGGATGTCAAGCTTAAGCCGTAATATTAAAATGCTTGTTATATTTTACTCCAAGACAAAGGCTTGGATTGTTAGTAACTTAAACTTTTGTGTCTGTTAACTTTCTGTGCGCATTTAGAATGCAATAACCTTTTTTAAGTATGGTACATATTTCTGATGGAAATAAGAGGCTAACTAGTAACAACGATCTCCTGATATATTGCAATTGATTTAAATATTTCTTACTGGCGTATGGCTTTCGAAGTCTCATACAGACGATGTCGCATTTTGTCTATCGCTGTCGATGGTCAGACTAGACGCTCGCATACTAAGCGAGGCCAATGATAGGTTACTATGATATATGGTCTTTGGAGACATTATTAAGGTGACATTTTCTGTGTCCGATGGCATTGATTGATTCATGTTACAAAATACGGTTGAGGGCAAGAGAATATCCGAGTTAATACCGAATAAACCATCAACGGAAAGAACATTTGTATTGATGACGCTGCTGCCGCCTCCATCCGTGCTATCCGCTTCGGCTGGTAAAACTTCACTTCCGTTTGTGCTTCCGCCAAGTTGCAGCCGAGAACTCATCAGTTTATTGCACGCCGGGCAAGTTTGTTGTGTATTTTTGTCCCGGCGTCGTAATATTTCATAGGCACATCTATTATATTTTAAAATTTATATATGTGAAATAAGTCGTTAGAAACGAGTTATACCAATAACTTACCTTGCATGGAGAATGTGCGCACAGGGCAGAGCCTCCAAGTTTTCCGGCTGTAGACCAAAGAGCTCTCCACATGCTCCACAATTCAGGCCCAGCGCTGCATCCGTTTGATTTGCCAGGCGAAAATGTGAGTTGTACTGATCCTCGTCGCCCAGGGCGCGATATATTAGTGCCAACCGACAACGGATCTTGCGAACTAGAAACTATAACATGGGTATAGGCAAACTTTCAGTTAAAGTTAGAATAAGACCATACCTTCGCCCCAATGGAGCTAGCAACCTCTAAAAGACGTGTATTGAACTCCAACGGTCTGCAGTTGCAAATTTTATTTTGCAGACGCAACGTTTCTAAGCAACGAGCAGCTCCGTCCATGGCCTCCATTTGAGCCATACGATCGCCCAAGCTGGCAGAAGTGCCCATCGCCTGCTCATATTGTCGAAAGGCCCGCTAAAATTATATTTATATATTTATAGGTATATATGTTATTGGTTCCAAACTTACATCCATATCCATTTTCTTACGATAAATGTCCCCCATGATCCGAATACTGCGGGTAAACGTAGCCTGATCACCGGATATTAGCGACAGCTTAGTGGCTTCCTATGAAATTATATATATAAAGGTTATATACATCTTACTAAGTCTTGGAGCCTAGATACCTTACAATAATCCTGGGCATCTCCAAGCTCACCCTGTTTTCGTAAAGAGACCGCCATGCGCAATAACGCTGCCCTATGATGGCACGAGTTCAGATCCCCGAGTTGTAAAGATCGCGATAGGTCGTATGCTTTGGATGCATACGTGGCGCTCTTATCGTTATCCTGCAGACGCCCAAACAATTCCGATAGGGCTACATACACCTGCAGCTCTAGCGAGGGATCACCAATGGCCATAGCTATCTTATAAGCACCCTGCAATCCTTCAAGCGCTCTAGAGAAGCCACCCATTTCCAGGTAAACTCGAGCCACCGTCAAATGGACTAAACCACTGCGGCACTTCGTCCCGCATTCATTGTAGAGCGAGTGACGAGCATAGCTCAGGGATCGTTCCAATCCACCCAGGCTGGCATGGGCTCTACTTAAGTTTAAATACGTTTCAGCTCTCATATTTGGTGAGTCAAGCTCCTCGGAAATACTAAACCGGTATCCGAAGATTTATTTGTTAAGCATTATAATAGTAATAAACTCTTTGCATTTTTACAAGCTAAAACATGGAACTGTAAAATTGGACACAAGTGTCATTACACGATCGGGGAATTAAAAAATATTGCAAATTCGCCGTTTTTATCATCTACACATAGGGCATGACCATTTTTATATCTATCTTGTGACTTTATTTCATTTGATTGAACTAAATTAGTTTATAATATGAAAAGATTTTCTTTTGTGAGGTCTCGCTTTAGCAAAATCCAAATTTTTTCTATGTAGAGGTGGAGAAACATCGATGTTTTCGAATTGTTTACCATATATTCATTGTTTATTACAAAAAAAAAAAAATATATATATATATATATATATATATATATATATGTAAATACAATTTATATATGGACAATTCCACATCGCAGCCAAAAAACTAAAACTTCCTTAAAATGTTTATTTTTTTCAACATAGTAACACAAGGAAATTGTCCAATTGATCCAATTTGAAAGGCTTTAACATATTATAAACAAATTTCGAGATATTTAAAAGCATATTCACGAACACGGCATTTTTCATTTTTTCTTCATTCTTCATTTTCTTATTTCTTCTTCTTTTGATAAAAACATCAAAACCTAGGCATTATACTTTGACTTGTGTTTTCTAACAACACTAAAAGAATGCAAAGAGTCGAACTAAAACGGACATACGCTCTTCAAATTTACTTAAATAGTAAAAAACAGCATGCAAAGTATGCTGATTAAAAATGTTGAATTTGAACTTAAAAGCGCATAGCCATTTTTAAGAGGCATAGGTTCGGATTCGAGAAAAACGATAAAGAAGTAAACATTGCAGGAGTAAGCTACACATTGCTTCTAAACGCTATAACGGCATTGAAAATCGAGAAATGTTCGTAACATATTCAACATAAGTTATATGTATGATTTAGAGAAACAAAAAATTGTTTGACTTTTTTCAACTTTTCTTTAAGGATCAAAAGGTTTTCCATTATGGAGGGAAAACAATTTGCCTTACTAAATAATCCTTCAAACGACGAAGCAGGTGCGATAAAAACTTTGGCGCTATTTTATTTTTTTATGGGTTGGTGTTGTTGACTCTGAGCGTGGAATATTGAACAGTTTAAAATTTTTTATTTTCTTGAAGGGCTAATCGGGATGCATTATGGCGTTCTTAGCACATAAGTTGCCATCATTTTAAGCAACCGTTGTCGCAAAAATTTCAGGACCATTTTTCCTTCTTCCATCTTTAGCTTGCCTTCTAGTCAGATACTCTTAACATATATTGTATCTCGCAGTTAACGAAAATTATCAAGAAAATTGATTTTCAGAAAGACATCGATGTTCTCGATGTTCAAAACATCCGGAACATCGATGTTAGTATCGATGTTTCTTCAGCTCTTTCTGAATCAACAATTTCATTATATTAAAAAGCACAACATAATAAAATAAAAGATGGTCAAGGGTTGTCTTAAAGCATCCGTACCATCGATGTTTCTTCAGCTATGAATCAAAATTTTGGTTTGCTCGTGAACAATTTTTTTTATTATATTAAAAAGCTCAACATAATAAAGTAAAAGATGGTCAAGGGATGTCTTAAGACAGTTTCCTTTAAAAAATATATAGGTAAACGGTGCTCTGAAATATATGTATCTCTAAAACTCTACTCAGTTTTCTGATACTCACCCAAGTTGTTGATGACTAAATTCAATAGCTTCGCGAAATTTACCCCAGTCCATGTGGGCCTGATATAAGTATCCCAAAAGCTGAAAACAATCTTCTCTCTGACAGGTGCCCTTCAAAGCACTGCGCCACGTCCGGACTGCCTCGGATTGGTTGTTTTGCTCATAAAGCCGACGTCCACGCTCGATCTGGGGAATATAGGTTATACAAATGGTGCTCCGAGGAAATTATTTTATTTTTCACTCTTTGAATGGCTTGATTCTCAAATTCTTACTCGATATGAAAACATCCCCGCTATTCGTATGGTACATACCTTTCTCTTCGCTATATATTGCCTCAAACTCTGTTGGCATGACAGAAAACAACCGATTACGGAGTTGGTTTGCAACAGTCCCTGACCAGATGTCCAACAGGAACGGGATCCGGCGTCGGGACTCGAGCCATAGCCGACCACACGCGAAAAGCTTTCATCCAATTGACTTAGTTCTGTTTAAGAAAAATAAGATAATAAGTGCAAGATTTAAGATACAGATACAAATATTGCACTATTTATTACCATTTGAGTTATCCAAAAGATAACGCGATCCATCTGGCGATGTGAGTAAATGCGTGGCTGAATGATTCTGACTAGGTGGGATACTGGAGAAAGGAAACTCTGAAAAATGTATAAATCTAGGAATTTCAAGTTGGCTCATTACCAAAGCAGATCCTTTGAGGCAATACTCTCCCATGACATGACAATTTCTTTTGTTAATCAAGCTATAGTGCAACAGAACTGAAAAATATTTAAGAAAATCAATTAGGCGATAATATTTAGACATTAAGGCACACGGTAGCGTCTTTTCTTGCAAAAATCATAACATTTTAAACAAATAAAACAATAAACTAATTTAAACGACATTTAATTGATGTAAAACTACATTTTGCCTTTTTATAGGGTATCAAAAATATAAAAAAACGATTTATTTTTAAAATCTTTTTATTTAATTTTTTCGCTTTATTTTTATTGATTTAATCAAATAAAATAATTTTCAAACTCACACCTGGCGGATAGCGGTTAACCAAACCACAGTACCACTTTTCTTTTTTAATTTGGCTTACAGTTTATGAGTCATTTAAAATAAAAAAAAAGATCGGTAATCTATTTTAATACCCTTGCAGGGTATTATAATTTCAGTCAGAAGTTTGCAACACAGCGAAGGAGGTATTTCCGATCCTATAAAGTATATATATTCTTGATCAGCACTAACAGCCATAGATCTAGTCTAGTCGATCTAGTAATGCCGCTCTGTCCGTTTCTACGCAAACTAGTCCCTCAGTTTTGAAGCTATCTGAATGAAACTTTGCAGATAGTCTCCTATAAACTCTCACTCACTTTTAGAAAAAAATAATTACAATTTTTCAGTTTTCAAAATATTTTTTTCTTTGAGATACAAGCACATTATGTTATTTTAGGATTTCGTTTTTAATTTCATAAAAATCTGAGAACTGTAACATATTGCTGCATTAAAAACAATCAGTAAATGTGGAGAAAAATTACATTTTACTTTACATCTAATAAATGCACACTGCTAAAATAATATGATTATGATATTAGAAAGGGATTGATTATAATTGATTAGCATAACGCACAGATCATCCGTATGATAAAACCCATCAAAGCACCAGTATCTTAATCAAACAACATTTTCACCAATGGTTTGCAACAAATAACTTACAAGCCACGACCATAAAAGTGCATTCAGGAAACGGTAACCTTTGCATCGCCGCTGTCTGCTGTCCACCTCGTATTAGAATCTCTGGAGGTCTGGAGGTCAATTTATGGATTTCTACAACTCACTTTGAGATCGTTTCATAGCTGCTGGAGACTACTACGCTAAGCATGCACACTTGGGATCCCGCTTCGTTACTCTCAAGGGTAGGCAACTTTATCATGCACTTATAAATGCAAGCAATAAGTTGGAGCACGTTTCTCCTGGTAGACCCACATATTGGCCAGCAGATCCCTGAAAGATATCGTATTGATTTTGGTGCGAAAAATATCATTTCACGCAATATATTAAGCGCCAAGGTCCTACTGGATCTCACATCAGATCACTCTCCATTATTGATAACCCAGGATCTCATCACCACAACGGAAGGATGTGCAAATAAAAGTTAAAAACCAACATGCAAATTGAAAAAAAAAAAAATAAATAAAATTAATTAATTTAATGTTTTTACGTTTTCCTCAACAACAACCAATAAACAGTGGTTGCGCCCATAGGCAAAAATAAAAAAGAAAAACAGCATAACAACTAAAATTTACGAAAAGTAAAGAAACCGTCTCTAAAATGTCAAAGCTGCTTTATGACAAACTATCTTTTTCTGCCAATATAAAGAAAATAAGAATTTTATTAAAAATTTTACCATTCTTTTGTATGGGAGCTATAAGATAAACTTAAACACATATATTGTGAGATATCTTAAAAAACAAAAAAATATTCAAACTAAATGTAGATTTTTTAACCGATTGTTCCTATGACAGCTACAATATATATATGTATATTATATTATTATATTTTTATAGATTTTTAGTATTTATTTCACCGCATCTCCATACAAGCCCGACCACTGTGCGATCGTCGCTATGGCAGCTATATTATATAGTATTCCGATTTTACTAAAATAAAACCTTAATTCTGAATTTAATTCAGATTAGATGAATGTATGTTGAAAAGTGGGAAAGTTATAATTTTTTTCTAAAAACTTTCCTATGGCAGCCTTTCGTTCCTATGGCAGCCATATGATGTAGATTTCCGATCTTTATAAAATGAAAACCAAAAATCTATTTTAAAACAAAATGGTCATATCTTGAAGTCAATGACAAGTCGTTAAAAACTGTCAACTGATCAAGAACATGTATATATACTTTATAGGGTCGAAAATAATTCATTTACTGCGTTGCAAACTTCTGATTCAAATTATAATACGAATGTTACTATCAGTTCATTTAAGCATTTGTTTTGATATTATTGGGACGTCACTCAATAGTAGACCTTGACCCAGCTAAAGCTCTTTTCCATTATTACAATTCAGAGTGACCTTGTTTGGCTCCTCATTCTGCTGCCATAAGCATCTCCAGCTCTTACGTATCTCATACGTTCGTGTTTTTTTACAAAAAGTTCAAATATTTTTATACATACAGTATCAGTGTATCTAAAACGGTTGATATATGCCTCACAGAATATGATTTTTCACTCGAAACATTTGCTTAAACAAATGTTATAGCATCTGCTCGTGCTATGCCATCCACAAAACTGTGGTAAAGCTTAAAAGGATGCGATGGTGGATGTTTTTTGTCTCCCATGAAGAAACTAGGAGGCTGCGCAGAGCTGTTCTTATCTGGTAGCCGATAGTTAAATTGGCCTGTAATTGCATCTCTATATACTGCACCGCAGGTTTGAGGCATTGTTATATTATTATTATATATTACAGCTATATATATATATAGTCGTCCGACTTTAATGAAATTAAAAACAAAATTTTCAAATAATATAGAATGTTAGAATCTTAAAGTAGAAAAAGTTATGTTCAAAACTGACAAACCGACCGTTCCGCATCTATATGCTATAGAAGTCCGATTTTTATAAAATTAAATTTGAAATTCTAAAAGTATATATAAAGCTTTTAACCGAGAGCTAGTCAAGATATGTTAAAATACAGTGAAGTTATATATTTTGTCTACAAATTTACGGATAGTTTGAATGACAGCTATATGACTTATTATATATAGAAGACTTTTTGCAAAAATTCATTCATATAGCTTCAAAACTGAAATACCAGTTTGCGTAGAATTGGACAAAAAAACTAGTCGCCCGACTTGGCCCGTTCCAACTTATGTACGAGTGAGAGTATATAGGAGACTGTCTGCAAAGTTTCAATCAGATAGCTTCAAAACTGTGGGACTAGTTTGCGTAGAAACGTATACAAATTTAATAAGAATCGGACGACTATATCATATAGCTGCCATACAAACGATCGGTAAATGTGGAGAAAAAATATATTTTACTTTAAAATGTGACAAAAATGTAAAACTGCAAAAATTGTATGAATATGAAAGTAGTTCATTACTTATTGTATAGGGATAGATTATAATTCATACAATTGGAATCTGCAAGGGTATACCAACTTCGGCGTTCCGAAGTTAGCTTCCTTTATTGTTATTTCTTTTTTTTTTTGGTCAAGAAAAAAAAACCCAAACACGTGAAAAATGCTAACTTTGCAAATGAATTTTACAAGGAAAAATTCCTTTGCCCGTGCATATTAAGGTCTGGTTCGGTAATCAAAATCGTATAAATTTACCGATTTTTATTTACTTTTAATTAATTTCGGCCAGACAAAGCTTTCCGTTTCATGATTTATTTGTGGGACCATTTTTTCAATGAGCTAGCTAATATACTTTTCAATTTCAATTTTTCTCATGTCCGTCAAATTAGCGTCGGTGAGTTAGCGTCGAAATGGAATGGTGGGAAAATGGAACACTGAAGGAATTTTTTGTTTTAATTTATATCGTTAATAAAGCACTATATTAAATAAAATAAAAGCTCTATATGATAAGAAACGAATTTACTAACGTTTTTTACTGGGTTTGGGGGCAGTTAACCTTTGAGTATATTAATAAAAAGCCTTTGAAAAATCAAGTTTTCACAAATTTCTTCATTTCTTGGCTCACAGGATTTGTTCCACTATACCCTATATGTCATGACAAAAACTATTTATTGTACTTTAAGTGTACAAAATTGCATTATCCCTAAACTGTCAGTTTTTGAGAAAATCGCATTAGAGTGAGCAAACATCGAGCTCTGCTCCATACGAAATACGTCAGCAACAATTGTAAGTCCCATAACTCGAGTTTATGAGTTTGTTCCGATATGCACGGTATATTGACTTACTAGGGGAAGATAAATTAATATTTGGTTAAAATTTCATGAGCGTTGAACCGTCAGTTTTTGAGAAAATCGCATTACAGTGGGCGGTGTTTGTGGGCTGATAACAGAGGCGCGAACTATGAAAATCGAACCAGCAGGGAACCAGTTGCCAAACCAAACAACGGAACTATGACTAAAATATACTAGATTGGAAAACGCTGTAGAGGTGGAGAAACATGTAATTACCTCCCCATTTACAGATCATTTGTATGGCACCTATATGATATAGTCGTTCGATTCTTATGAAATTTACAACAAAATTTTTAAACACTATGAAATGCTTGTATTTCTAAGTAGAAGAAGTTATGTTAAAAACTAACAAAGTTATAATTTTTATTCTGAATATCTCCTGAGCGTTCCTTTGGCAGCCATATGATATAGTAGTCCGATTTTTATAAAATTTGATCCGAAATTCTGGAATAATATATTAACCGAGAGTTGATCCATATATTTAAAACTGTGAAGTTCTTATTTCTTATATACTTTATAGGGTCGGAAGTGCTTCCTTCACTACTTATCAACCTTCTGACTGAAATTATAATACTCTGCAAGGGTATAAATATCTATTGTCATTTAATCTGCATCTCAATGGCTATAGCAAGTAGTAAAATAATTGGCAAACAATTTTTTTACATGACTATTTATTCCTATATATTGATAGCCAGTTGGAAAATAGCCGTTAAACACCATAAAAATAATCATTGTAGTAGTAAGCTGCACATTATAACATTCCTTCTTAGCGGGCCCCGTACCATCATGTGCGAACGGATTTTTCGATCTCTCAATCTTATGCTCGCACACTGATTGCGTGAGTTCAGTCGCAGAGTGGCGCATCGGTGTCACAACGACTGCTCTTATGTGGTTGAGAAATCAAATCAGCAGCCTCGGGGCCCGCCGCTAACAGCCCGAGTCCGAGCACACGAAGCCTCGGGGCCCGCCGCTAAGAAATTTTTGTGTCCATTTTCGTTGTATGAAATGGGAAGTCTATATGTTGTATGGTAAGTGCTTTTATATTGTAACTTACAATAGAGCTGGGTTACTATCGATGGCACTATCGATATATCGAATTTTTGCTTTTCTGAGCCACCATCGATAGTTCTTTGACACAATCGATGGTTCTGGGCATTTTTCACGTCACTGACATTACAACAAAACACGAGGTTTGGTTGCCGAAATTTTTATGTGTTCCCGCAACCTCCACTGAGTCGGAACGTATGTTCAGCAAGGCTGGACTCGATATAAATAATCGCAGAGCTCCGCTTAAGGCGAATAATGTGGAAATATTGTTATTATTGCAGAAAAATTCCTGGATAGAATAATTTTTATTTTTTTTTAATTTTATATCAAAAATTACCTGAATTTTTTATGATCTTCGTTGAAGTTGCCTTATAATTTATGTTAATGATAAGAAAGAATAATTTTGATTTTGTTTACCTTTTTTTATTATATATACCTTTATATGAAAAAAAGGAAGTAAATATGACTATACTATCGATACTATTTGAAAACATCGAAACTATCGAATGGGGCGACCATCGATAGTATCCCAACTCTAACTTACAATTAACGGAAATTATCAATGAAATTGATTTTCACAAAACATTGATGTTGCTCCGGCGATCATCGATGTTACCGAAGCTTTGAAAACATCGATTACATCGATATTACCATCGATGTTTCTTCACCTCTAAAACACTACCAATTTATAGACTTAAGTATGCAATAAAATGATTGACCAACAAGCAAAATTGCAAATCAAAGCATTTGAGTAGGTCTTTATTCAAAAGCCGTTCAGGAGAAATTTTCTATTTCCTACTTTTAGGTATTCTTGTATTTACCAGCCATATAGACCCTAGCACCAAGTGCCCTACGCCATATTGCAGTTGCGACGCTAACTTTTAAAAAATTCCTGCAGCTCCCACCGATTGTGTTCCAATATGCATGATTTCTCTATCGAAAGAGAAAATTATTCTCTAATTTCGGATTAAATCTTAATAAGATTGAACCGACAGATTTTGAGAAAATCAAGTGTTTATGTTTCCGACCCCATTCGTAAACACTGGTTCTATTTTGATACCAGCAGAATGTGGCTCCATTTGATATTTTCGACGGTAGTGTTTTCCAATATAGTATATTTTAGTCATAGTTCCGTTGTTTGGTTCAGCTACTGGTTCAATTTTCATAGTTCGCGCCTCTGTTATCAGCCCGCAAAGACCGCCCACTGTAATGCGATTTTCTCAAAAACTGACTGGTCAAGAATATATATACTTTATAGGGTCGGAGATGACTCCTTGACTGCGTTGCAAACTTCTGACTAAAATAATAATACCCAGCGTGGGTATAATATTTATAATATTAATATATGAAAATTGATATTAAAGTATCGCGTAATTGGAAAAAATATTTATATAACTATACCAAAAAAATTAATGTAAGAAGGCAAGAAAATCAAAAAGATCTTACTTTATGTTATAAGATACTACCATAATTAATACGGTAGAGTCATAATAGTATTGATTTTGATGAAAAGGGATTTGAAGATACTATTATGATACTGCCGCATTATTTAGAGATTTCATGAAAAACTTGACGCCACTACACAAGTGCGAGCAAGATTACTATATGGCACTTTTAATGCATTAGATAATGTATTGACAATGAATTAGCCGCGAGACTCGATGTAATATGCTAGATACTAAATTTAGGCCGATAGCTATACACTGGCTTAATGTGAGAAATTGTATTTAAAGAGTATATTGCCAGCCGTTGGCAAAATGGTCTTACAGATAAAATGTTATTTTTTTTGTTTTGTTTTTTAAAACTGATGTTTTCGGTGCCAAGGTTTCTGCGCTGTAAAATTACTTTAAATGATTTTTTGTGGTGGGCATTAGTAGGTTAGAAGTATAAATAAAGGATGTCCGTCAAAATAGCGTCGATGAGTTAGCGTCGAATGGAACGGTGGGAAAATGGAACACTGAAGGATTTTTTGTTTTTAATTTATTTCGTTAATAAGGCACTGAATTGAACAAAATAAAGTTTCTACATGCTAAGAAAAGAATTTCCTATCGTTTTTCATTGGGTTTGAAGGCATTTGACCTTTGGGTATGTTCATAAAATGCCTTTAAAAAATCGTGTTTTTACAAATTTGTATATATCTCGACTCACAGAGATTGTGCAATATAAGGATGTATACCAGAGAAAAGGATATTTATTCTAATCTTACGCTGCAAAGTTTCATTTAATTCTAACCATAAGTTTTTAAGAAAATCGCATAACAGTGAACTAACCTCGGGGTCGTCTCCATACAAAATAGGGCAGCAAAAATGGTAAGTCTTATAACTCCAGTTTAAGAGATTGTGCCAATATGTACGGTATATTGACTTACTAAGGGAAGTTTAAGGAATATTTGGTGAAAATTTCATATGATTGTAATCGTCAGTTTTCGAGAGAATCGCGTTACAGTGGGTGGTGTAGGCGGGCTGTTAACAGAGGTGCGAACTATGAAAATGGAACCAGATGTGAACCTGCAGAGAACCAGTTGCTGAACAAGACAACGGAACCAAGACAAAAAAAAAAATACTAGACTTCAATATAATGGTAATTTATGGAATTAAACATTTAATTAAATGGTTGACCCAAGAGCGACATGGCCATTTCAAGCATTTTGGTGGGTGTTTCATCAAAATCCATGCAGTCGTTCAGGAGAACAGAACCATTTTGCACTTTTTTGATTATTTATGTATATACCTGCCATATTGCACTAACGCCAGTCGGCGTGTGCCATACGATATTTTCAACGTTAACTTTCAAAGCATTCATACAGCCTTCTACGAGATTGTGCCAACATGCACGGTATCTCAAACGAAAGAGGAAACTATTCTCTACATTCTGACCAAATTTCATTTCATTCTAACAATAAGTTTTCAAAAAAATTTAAGTGTTTCTCTTTTCCGACCCAATTTACAAACACTGGCTCCATATTGACACTAACGCCAGGCGGCGTGTGCCATACGATATTTTCGACGTTAATTTTCAAAGCATTCATACAGCCCTCGACGAGATTGTGCCAACATGCACGGTATCTCAAATGAAAGAGGAAACTATTCTCT
>VNJS01014936.1:0-64391 GCA_008042575.1 Drosophila watanabei
TGGGCCCCCCCCCCCCCCCCCCCCCCTCTGTGCCCCCTCTTTGTGCCTTCCACTATTTGCATATAACAAATAAACACACTCGCAGGCACACTCGGTCGCCTGCACCCACACCAATACACAAATAAACTGATAAACTGATTGCAACCACACGGGGGATGTGACACGGAGGGGGGGAGGGGGTGTAAGGGTTGCCACAGGGAGGGGGGTGGAGGGGTGAGGGGGTGGCGAGGCATTCAACCGAAACCGAAACAGTAGCGAAATTTATAACCAAAAAGGGAATTACAAAATCGCGTATAAATTTATGTACGAGAAGGGGTTGCTCCTGGCTAAGGGGGTGGGATGAGGGAGTGAGAGGAAGTGAGTGAGCAGCCTCCCCGTCCCCCCTTTTTTTGTGCAGTGCACACAGTCACAGTCACACAGCAACAAAAGCAATAACGCCGGGGAGCTGATAAAACAGATTTCGATATCAGCGACAGGCCAAGGGGTAGCAATGAGGGGTTGATGGGGTGTTGTTGGGGTTGTGGCTTGTAGAGCAAAGGGGGAGACAGAGGCACCGCAATGAAGTGCCAATATGAGCGGGATTCGTCACTTTTAAACGAGAAATGGAAGTGCCATGTGTGCTTGCTTTTAAAATATTCGTTACTCTCGTTGGAACCATTTTAAACCGCAAATAAATGGTTTTAATTGTTGTTTAAATATTTTCAATTACAAATTTTACATAAAAATTGTTCAAAAGCAATCTGAAAAACTGTTTGTACTCCCGAATGGATAATATTATCATTAACATCCTTAAGAAGGCATAGGTTTCTCCAACAAAAAATTATTTTTAATGTTGCTTTTAAAGTCTGAATAACGGATTATTTGATCAATCTGAGAACTAACTTTCTTGAGTCCTTTATTATATTATATTTTTATTAACTTATTATTTAATTATAAAGGTCTAAAGTTTGCAGGACTAATATTTATGTTATTTGTTTGTTTGTATAAAGCGAAAAAGCAATCAAAATATATATTAATGCCGCTGCTAATTAGTGTTTTAAATACTATCAAAAACATGGATTTCAGCTGAAAGTATTAAATAAGTCGATGTTAAATTTGGAAAGTTATCTTTTTTAAGCTAATTATGGCTTAATAAGTTTAGTTTATATTTTAATAAATATTCTTATACAATCTAACTTAGATATTTATTTATTTATTCCTCAACATATACTTTAAATTCATATTATACCCTTTTTTATACTGCCCTTAAAATCTATTTTTATTTAATTTTATTTAATAAATAAATATATAAATAAATGTAACATTTTTACTTAATAAAAACCGTAGATTATTCTAGTGTCTTGCAAACTCGTTTGTCTTAAAATGTTTTTAATTTTAGGTGATGTTTATATTTTTTTATTTTTTAATTTCAATTAATTTGTCACTAAACAAAGCCTTTAAAATCTTGATAATCAGCATCAGCATAATTCAGCAACCCTGCTCAGCTAGCTCCTATTTTTTTTTATGTGTAATGGTAACCCTGGTCACCCATAATTTACTCTATTTTTTTGAAAAATTTCGCCTTTACAAGCACACTCAGGAAAAGAGAGAAGAGAGAGAAGCCCCAATGGAAGCGAATATAAGAATATCAATTTCACTGAAAATGCAAATTTCGAACGAAAAGAACTGTCAGAGAGAGAGGGAGAGAGGGAGGGGAGGAGGGGGGGGGGGGGAAAGTAGTGAATAAGGTCCTGGAGGGGTGTCTCCTACTCTTTTACTGTTTATGGCTGCTGCCTCGACGCGCAGCGAACAGATTGTTTCCGCTATTGTAGACTTTTTGGCAACCAAAACACACACTCGGGCAAGGAGTACAAGGATGGGAATTGGGAATGGGAATGGGAATGGGAACGGGTGTAGATAGCTCCAATGACTTGGAAGTAAGTGCGAGAATGTCTATGCCCACCTTTGCACCTTGGTCCTGCTTGATTTTCACAGCTCGATTCCGCCGCCTCCCACGTCCCACGTCCAAAGTGTTAATTTACGAAATTGCTGGGAGAATTCATTGAGTTAAGAAGTTCTGCCGGTGCTCCTTGCTTATTTATGCATGTAAATGTATATATGTGTGTGTGCCTTAACTGCTTCCCTTAGACAGAAGCAAAACACCTTTACTTTCACCTCCATAGGTACTATATATCCCTGTTGGCCAAGCGCTTAGAGCCGCCTGGCCCGGGCCGGCCCCTAGTTTTATTTTTAACCCGGCTTCAGGTAAGCACCACCCCCTTTTCGGCTCCTGTTGCCGCCCTCTGCATGTTTATAGTGTCTGCCTGCTATCGGAGCGCTTCGATCTTGGTAAATGGAAATTTACACGTTAACACTTTTGGCCGCTTGTAAGTGATTTGGTTTTAATTCGCTTCATGGCGTCTGTTGGCTTTCCCTTCTGGCTTGCCACCTTCCTGCTCTCCGGCTTTCTGACCAACATGTTCGTCCTGTGGGACTGGTACTGGCACATGTGTGTAGGCGTGCCTCGTCCTTGGTCTATGTTAATTTTTCTCTCTCTGTTCATGTTTCGTTTTTGTTGTTTATGATGCAAGTCGGGGGAAATGTGAAAGAAATGTAGATAAAAATGCCAGATAGAGCAGGGACACTCCCCGCATCTTTTGCGGCCAGCAACTTAATCCCAATTCCGCCTCAAAAGTGAGGCGGCACCAGTGAGGAACACAGCCCCAAGGAGTCCGCAAGGAGTCGAAGAAGAGCCAGAACATGGCGCACATTTGAAATTCACATGAGCCACCGGGTAATGCCTGTGGCCACATGCAGGAGCTGCACTAATTTGCATATGACCACTACTATGGCCGACACCGAGTGTGTCGACAGACAGCTCTCTCTTACTCTCTGCAGGACACGCAGTAGGACATGGGGGAGTAGTAGCCAGACCACGCCTCCATCTGCGGCCGGGTTATCAAAGGAGTCGCTGCCACACACACACACACACTTCACTCCACAACACAACGGAACAACACACCAAGCCACACACTCCATTCGCCCCTCGAGTCATTTTCGCGCGCCTAAGCTGATGGTCTTGGGGTCTTCTGCTTCCACGCCCCCAAAAACCAATGTCAGTTATCAGCGGTACACCGAGAAAAATAATAAAAAAAATGGTTACTTTACAAAATAATGAAAAAAATATAGAAACCTTCAAAAGGTCTTAAAGTCTACTAAAAAAGTCTTGAAAAATTAAAGTACCCTACAAGGTTTCTTTTGACTGATTAGCAACTGCAGGCGAGCCGATTTAGCCTTATCAATTAGCACGTTACCCCGTATTAAACCTAGATCTAATAAAGATTAAAGATTATAGAGCTTAAAGAGACCAAATTTGATAATAAGCTTCTAAAAAGTTGCACGCAGATTCGAATTAGTTATGCCTCATTGTCCGTTTGTCCGTTTGTATGCTTGTCCGCTTGTCCGTAATACCAACTAGAGCTTAGACACTATATTATATTGAGCTTCAAAATTTGGGAGAGCATTTTGATAAGTTCTAATCACATCCACCCATAAAAATAGAAAAAAAGATACATAATAAGCTTTCTTAAGTAAATCATAAATTTATATAAAATGTGGCATTTTCCCTCAAATTTTTCCTTGGTGGAAGAGAAATCTCTGTTTCAATTTTCAATCGCAGTTTCGCCTATCTGTGTGTCCTTTTTTTTGCTTTGGGCTCCCTGTCTCTCTCTCACTCCACCTTTGCCCGTCCATTTGTTTGTTTGTTTTCACAGCATAAGGCGACAATCATGCGGAATTTCATTGCCCAAGGCGGCCCGGGAAAAGTGTCCTGCCATCGTCATCGTCATCATCATCGTCATCATCATCTCCAGTGCCATTGAGGCGACGTTTCAGCGTTTAACTAAATCAAATCGATATCGAATTTAGTTGTCAACGCGGCACAGAAGTTTTCGTTGCGTTTTCAGTATGTCAAAGTGAAATTGAAGGCGTGCGCGGGCGGTGGAATTGGGCTTTACGGGTTTCAATTTCGCCTGAACCCAAAAGCAGAGTGGAGGTGGAGTTGGGTGGACCTCAAAAGTTGGCTATGTGAAATGTGAAACAGAAACAGTAACCCAAGTCGATGGCAAAGGCCAAAGGGAAAAGTTTCTTCGTACGCTTCGCCTTGGCACAACTTCAACGCGGGGATTGCGTGTTGTCCTCCGGCTTTGGATTTTCTCTGTCTGTCTGTCTGTCTGGCATGTCTGTGCGTGTGACCGCATGACAAAAAAGCCACAGGTTATGAGTTTTTCATTACATTGCCATGCACCCAACCTCTTACTATATATGTAGTGTATATATATATGTCTTGCTCCTTTTTACCATCCTCCGTACCATCTCGCATTACTTTTATGCGACTTTTGTTTAGTTCCTGGGTCCCTTGGCAGGCCACCAATTCGTAATTGAACGAATTAGTCGGCAGTATATTGAAAGTGTCTGACTTGATGAACTGAGCGAGTAAATAACAGCTTAGACTGTTGCTTCATGTATAAAAAATCTAGAGGTTTGAGTTTATTTGGGTTTTCAAATTAAATTAAATTACAGGGGTTTTGTCATAAACATTAATTCTAGAGCTGAAATGATTTCATTCTGTTTTAATAATTTATAATTAATTTTATTTTGCTGTCCTCGTACTTTATATTTTTTTTGTGTTAATATTTCGTTAACATTTTGCTCTTTTGTGCCTTGTCAGCAGCAGCAGCAGTTGCAGCAGGCCTAAAGGCATGTCCTTAGCTCCATCATAATCTGTTGATTTCAGAGGTCCTGGTGTTCAATCGCTGGGCTCAAAATCCATGGCCACAACTCATTTTCCATGCTATTGCCTCGCTGTATGCGCAATTAAAAGCGCTGCCGGAATTACCGTTAATGGCCGCAGTTGCAGTTGCAATAGCAGCAGCAGCAACAGCAAAAAGGCCGAAACCCCGACTATAAATACCCTTTAAAAAAAGTGGCAACTGTGACATAAAATGATAATCAGCATTAACTGTATTTTCTTCACATATTATTAATAATAATATCAAAACATTGACTGTAGTATCTTTTTCATATAGAGTATCCCATGAGGTCATACCTCACTCTTGCACTCTGTCCTCCATTGTTTTTTCACTCGTGTTTTGCTCTGGGCTGGTCCTGGATACGGGTCCGGTTTTGGGTCCACGTCCTGGTGCCGGAACCGCTGTCCGTCCACTGCTCCTGGTGTGTGTTTTTTTTTTGATGCCTCCCAATGCTGCTGCTGTTGTAGTTGCTCCTAGACAAAACGCCGATTTCTGGCGATTCCAGCGATTTCGTTGATTACATTGCGGATCCCGCCTCTCCACGGAACAATTCTAGTCACCATGGGCAGAGGAGCGCCCTGTGTGCGTGCCTAATGAACAAAATTCGACGGGGCAGCGGCTGCCATGTGCATGACCAGAAAATTGAACTCAGGCCAAAAACTGAGGCAGGACAAATGACCGACGGGGGAGGGGACAACGGGACAACCGCTGGACATTCACTGTGACTGCCGGGGGATTTGCAGGGGTGCAGGGAGTTGATACCAGTAGCAGGAGGAGGCAAAGGAGGATGTGTGGTAGGTGGGACCTGCCCAGTGCGTGGCTTTGCGGCACTGTCACTTCTAATGACCAAAAACGCAGACAGGAAAAGAAGCAGCGGCAAACGCCGTTAATTTTGTTTATTTTTCTCTTCTTATTTCTTTTCTTTGCTTTTGCATTTCCGTTGTCCTGGCCATCGAATGCACATCCTTCTGCTGCAAACCGCGCTGGAATTTCAATATATCGCGGAATCGATAGGAGGATGCAGAATCCGTAGCCAGCTGCCTCTGTGTCGCCTGCAATTCATCATCATGCAATGATTGCTAATTCCCGATGGAGACTTTAAGCTCCTTTAAAGTGCTTCGGGTATGAAATCCTTCCTTGCCGCACTCAAATTGATGGCTGGCCCCACCATCTCCTTCAGGTGGCTGGCATCGCTGGCAAACGGAATCAAATGGATACTGCTATTCCAATTCATTTTTTTATATAAATATATATATATTTTTTTTTTTATATGGAACTCAAGTGCCTGCAATGCAAATGTTCGTGGCGAAAGTGCACTGAAAATATTTTGTAGGAGTTATTTAATGGTAGGTCTAAATAGGATTTTTGATCTATTATATTTTATGAAAAGTTACTCATGTTAAATTCATCATTAAATATTAATAAATTCCTAATTTAAGGCTAAATGCTTTTAGCTATATGAAATTGCAAAAATTTAGACAGGTTTGTCCGTCGGCTTGTCCGTTAGCTTGTCCGTTAACTTGTCCGTTAACTTGTCCGTTTTTCATATTTATGTTCTTGAAAGCAATATAAATATAAGCATATAATAATATGGATCTTTTCAACTATAGACTTTTCGTTTTATCTTGCACACTTTTGCACTCACTTTATGTGGTAGAAAGTAATTTTGTATAATAAGTGTTTTATTTATTTGTATTATTTTAATAAATTCAAAAAGTACACAATTTTTTTTCTCTCTGCATGGCCCCTTCATGAGCTTGGTATCGATGCATTCATTGGCTGTCAACTCACCCTTTCGCTTGTCTCCCCCCCAATGCTCGACCAACTAATAACACTTTGAGTGCGGCTGTTTCTGTCTGTCTGTCCTAGTCCTGCTCCTGCTCCTAGTCCTGGTCCTGCTCCTGCTCCTAGCTGGCATATTTGGAAAAATTGTAAGCACCTTGTAAGCAAATTTCGTATAAATAATGATCCCAGACGGTAAGAGAGAGAGAGAGACAGCTGGCAATGGAAATGATGTGGAAGAGGGTCCTTCTCTCTCTTCCTTGGGCCAAAGTTGAGGCAAATTCGATGTGATGGTAAAGTTTTGCAACTCGGACAAGCAGCATTGATACGCTACTCAATCCGAAGCCAGAGACAGCTCGTTAAATGTCCAGTGCAAATCCACAAACTTTGCGTAATTGTGTTGGAAACGTTGGGAACAATTAAGTCGAGATTCGAGCTGCAGCAACTCCACTGCATTGCGTATATACTCCGATCCGCCCCGGCAAGTTGGGTTAATTCAACGCTGAAACTTTACGCTGGAACCACAACCGTGGCAACACGGCACTAAACTTTGCCACCTGCCCAGGTGCGGCTGCAAAAAAAAAGGAGTGATGAGAAAAGAGCACTAAGCTTGAGTTGAGTCCTTGACCAGTCAAGAATCCAGCGCAAAAAAAAGAGCTCCCCACACACAAGAAAAGATGATTTAGAAACTAAATAAAGGTTTTATTCTATTTAAACTTTTAACTAAGGGGAAGTTCAGTAAAATATTAAAAGTACAACTCATGTTCCCTTATTGTTTTCCTCTAAGCCGAAGCAAATCTCAACCAAATTAAAAGTCGTGCACACTTTTCCGTGCAACAACGTGGCAACAACTAGAAACAGCTTATAGGAAAATCACCTCCTGTGGCAAGTGGGGCTCACAGAGAGAGAGATCTCAAGATGCAGAGAGTGCAGTGCCGAAGTTGAACGAAGCGGAAACACGTGAATTAGCGCAAATCGCAATGCGGCAGCGGATTGAGGAGCAGTCAGCTGCAGCGACGCGTCGCCATCCCGGCCAAGCCATCTGTGGCTTAAACTTGTCCCAACTGGTTAGCCTTTGGACCGCGACTGGCTCTCATTAAATGGAGGAGGAGGAGGAGCCACAGTGCCAGCCAAGGCTTTCATATTTTAACAGCGACTACGAGAAGCAGACGGTTTTCCAAGTCCTTTTTTTGTCCATTGCTGCTCCTTGGGATTTTTACTCCCGTTGCCTTTTGGGAGTCGTGAAAGTTTTTCGGCTTCACTTGGAGACGCATAACTCTTCGGGGGATACTGCTGCTGCTCTAGTCCAAATCCGACGGGAGTTTACGCATTCTCCGGGGAAACATCTTGAGGCAGACACTGGCAAAAAATATGGGGTTTTTTCAATTATTTAAAATTGTTTTTGGTGGGATTAAGGTACCTTCATCTTAAAGATAAAAAATAGAGGTTTAGGTATTAAGAAATTAGTAGAGAAGTATTTAATAAGCTATATTTATTTACCCATATTTTATTTAAGTTTTTTTTTAAGGTTTCTTGGGATTTTCCTTATATAAAAAGTAATATCTTTTTTTTAAAGAACATATAATTTATGATATTGTGTTGTTTATTATATTATTTTGATTTTTAAAATGATTTTTTGGGGTTCCTTTGGACTTTCCTTATATAAAAAGAATGGAAAAAGGTTTATTTTCTTTAAAAAGTCGTATAATTTTATGATATTATATACAACAGTATATTATTATATCTTAATTTTAATAATGGATTTTTTAGGTTTCTTAGATTTTTCCTTATTAAATAGAAAGTACTAACTAGAATTTTATTTACGTTTTCTTTAGATTCCTTGAGACTTTCCTTACATAAAGAAGACAAACAAAGTTCTATTTTCTTTTAAATTATATGATATATTATATAATTTATAATATTGTATAATATATAATTTTGTTTAAATTTGAATAATGGATTTTTCAGGTTTCTTAGATTTTTCCTTATTAAATAATTAAGAAAATAACTTCGGTTTACTTTGAAATATTATAGAAAACCTCGAAACTTGTTAATAATTATTTTATTGTAAGGTTTTTGTGGTCCTTTAAGATTTATTTCAAGACCTAAAAGCCAAATGAAGTTCCCCGTTTTCGTAGGGTGCCTCGTGGCTTGCTGCAACTTGAGTTGTGTTGCTCGTGCCTCGGGGCCAAGGATCGCATGTAAAACATTCCGGCGAGTGATACGCACCATAAATTCCTGAATTTATAGCGGAAGTGCAAAAAAAAAAAATGCAAAAATAGTTGTGCATTCGCCTCAGAAAAAGGCGAGGCTTACCCTTCTTACTGGGACAGTATTTTCCCTCAACGCTCCATTGCCATTTCAATTTGATAAATGTGCTTAATTTCAACAGCTCTGTGTGGCAATTATGCTTAAGCTTTGAGTAAACAAGTCAATGGAAATCAATTGGGACAAAGCAAAAAAAAAAAATAAATAAATAAAATGATTATAAAAAGAAACATATAAAGTACACTCCATTAATACCCTAGAAAAGAAACCCGAAAAAAATTGTGACAATCTCTTAAAAATAAGCCATGATTAATAGGCCTTTTGGAGGAGCATTCTGTGGCCTCGATTTTTGTTTGTTTCAGTTTCAATTTCATGGCATTTCTGCGGCTAAGCGGCCACTGATGGGTAATTGCCTTTTCATAACAAACGCAGAACAGTGCGGCCTCAGCTTTGTTCGGGTTGTTTACTCAATTTATTTATGGCTGCATTTCTATAATAAATGTTTAATTTATTTAAATATGATTAAAAAAAGCGTAGTCGTGGTGTAAATCATAACGTTTTTGCACATTTATTATGCGATACAGCACCCCGTACCCCTCGAATATATATATATATATGTGCTTAAAGTATTATGTGCGAAATCGGGCGAGAATTAATGTGCGGTCAGATTACTGCACTCGAGTCTCGAGCTCCTCGCGATGTGTAATTCATGGCTGGCTCATCTTTGATGCCTCGCCTTGCCCTGCCTCTTGGAGAATTCATTCATTTCGCTCTTGCGGCACTCGAAAAAGTATGCTACACAAATGCGCAATGACAAGAGGGGGCATGCAGCAGGAGGAGCAGCAGGAGCAGCAGGCATCCACAGCGTTGCGGTTAGCTGCATATCGTTGTGGTTGAGTGCATCAAACATCAATCAATTCAATGGTACTTGAAACCACACACACAGATACTCGTGCTCAGATGCAGATGGAGAGCCGAAAGATGCAGATACACCCAGATAGCGACACAGGCAAGCACATGCCTCAACCATTGAAATTTTAGAGAGGGAAAATGAACACGAGGGCGAGGGTTGCAGTAATGAAGAGGGGCAAGGGACCACACAGAAACTCATCCTCCTGTCATCCTGTTCATCGGGGAAAAGGAAAAACCCAGCACAGACAGGCAACAACTTTTGTTCAGCCTTCCATCATAGCAAAATCTATAATGACAGCTTCGATGGCCGTTGGCCGTTGGCTTTTCCCCTCCGCTTTTCCAGGTGGAAAAAGCTGGAAACTGTGTGCATGTCAAGCAGCAGCAGTTGACCAAGCTCCAAACTCCAGGCTGCTAGGCTGTTCTGATAAATGTTGTAAATATGCAAGTGGCCCCCAGGGGAAAAGGATAAGCGAGTCCAGTCAGGTCGATCCTGTTTATAATAAAATGCTACATGATGGCCTGATGGTTGTGTGTGTGTGTGTGCTTTGCCAGTTTCTCAATTCGACAGCGCAGGAATTTGATAAACAGCCAGGACAGGAGATATATCATGAGGATACGTAGCATTTACACTGAAATTATGGTTGGAAATATTGGGCACTTGACTTTAAATTGATTCATTTAAAATTCAGTTTATAGAAAATATATCAGATTTAATGGGATTATAATATTTAAAAAAAAAGAACATGTTTTATTTGAAATTTATGAGGAAAAATTAGGAGAACCCTTATAAGTATGTCCAGATTATATCTTTCAAGATGCTTAATTTAAATCACATATCAAAATAAGCACAAATGCTCTTTAAAGAAGATCCTTTAACTTCCCATAACCTAACCCATGATAAAAATATAAAATCTTCTTTCAAGATTTTGTGCATTCTTAAATTAAAATCTTGATATAATACCAAAAATCTTAACATAAGACTTAAAAATCTGGAATTACGAGATTTTAAGCTTTATTTAAAACCAAAACAACTCTAAAAAAAGGAAACAAAAATCTCAAACCAAAGGTCTTAAAAAATAACCAAAGGTCTTAAACTTTTTTTATCAGTTTGTGTCCCCATTAAAACCTAATTTTTTAGAGTGTAAATAAAGACAGGTGAAGCCTGGGCAGTGGCAGTAGTGAGTCTGAGCGAGTGTGCCTTCGTCGTGCAAATTGTATTTGACGAGCTGTTAACAGACGCTTCTCCAGATGCAGCCCCCCCGCTTAGCACTTGTCCTGCCCCTGCTCCTGCTCCTGCTCCTGCTCCTGCTCCTCCTTTTCCTTTTCTCCACCCTCCCACTCGCTTCGGGGCTAATCAACGAGGCGTTGCACCTTGGAGCCACTTGAGCCACGGCTGTTATTGTCGCTCTCGGCGAGCGCCAATAAATTTCGCCAGCCGCAAAACCCATAGCGAGTCGCGACCGTGCGTGCTGCTGGGGCACAATAAATTTCCGCCTTTTGTCTCATAAACCGAAAATGCCGCAAATCTCAGCCGGGGCCCAGCCAACCAGAGCGGGAGCAGGAACAGGAGCAGCCGGATACGGAGATGGAAACCAACCGCAAGACAACTTTCGGCGGCCCAGACAACAACAACAACAACAATTTGTAAATAAAATTGTGGCGCAAATTAAGCGTATAAATAAGCCACGAACATGGCCCCCCAAAAACGTGCACGTGGTCATAGCTAGAGCCGTGGCATATCCGGCGGCCCAGTGGTGGCCCCGATCCTGGGATTTCCTTCGATAAGGACGCCACGCTCATCATCATCATTGGCATCAGTTCTAGCCATTTTAATAGTCACCGGAATCTGGGAACTTTGTGCTTTGGCAATTGACGTGGCACCGAAATGGACCTTGACGTTCACTGGGAGAAAGTTTACAGTTTTTTTTTGGGGTTTTATTTAGAATTAAGCAAAGATTTCAGGCCACAAAAGTCTTGAAATTGAAGCCGTGTTAGTTATTTTTTATTCACAAATTCATATATTCTCACTCGCATTTTCTCTCCCTGCAGGAGAAAAGGCAAAAAGAAGCTGAAGCTGGCCCCACAGCAAGGTCGCAACGCTTGTCGTTATTAATTTATTATGAAAATCTAAACGACTTAAGTGGAATAATATGGGATAAATTATTAAAATTTATGTGCTTTCGAAGCGAGGTCCTTGTCGTCGTCTCTAGTTTTGGCCGCCATCCGGTGTGGAGACCATTTGAAAGGCGGCCAAAGTTTTCTCTGGGCATACTTCACTTTAATTTCTTTTGGCTGATGCTGGAGCAGGATCTGGGCCCTAGGATGGCACAGGAAGTGGAAGTTGAGTGATTAAGTGGGCCGCTTTTTGCACTTATGCTTTTTGCATAATTTGTCAGCCTAATTTTGGTCAGAGGAGGCGCCAGCCAGGAGAGCAACTGTTTCGTCCTCCCTCGTAAAAGTTGACTCGCAGAGACGCAAGTTTTAATTAAAGGCGCTCTCTTCCTCTCTCTCGAAGGAGAAGAAGATTTAGTGTCACTTTGGCAGCCGGATTTTGTAGCTGCTACAAGGATTTTTATGTCCCTAAGAGAGAGAGAGAGAAAGACTCCTCTGTCAACTGTGTGTTGTCCTGTGTGTTGGCTGTTAAATTTTCGATTCGTTTTATTGAAATTAATCGAATAATGGCCAGATGCCAGCAAGGGAGCAAGAGAATGAACAAATCGAGACTGGCGGGGGGGAAGGGGAACCCCCCAGTTTTATGGCGCACTTGTTTCGCGTTAATCGCAAATCGTAAACTAAGCATTTTTACGGCACCTGCGGTAATGGATTACCAAAGCAGCGGGCTCCGCAATCGTCATTGGTTCCAAAATTAATAAAGTTAAGTGTCGAGCAACAATAAAAATGGAATTGTGTGTGTGTGTGTGTGTGCGTGTGAGCCAACATGGCCAACAAGTTAGCGAGGCGTGAAACGCAATGTCAAGCACATGGGACTGAGAATGTAAGTATGTTCTCCATAGGCCTGGCTCTGGGTTATGGCTTTGGTTTGCAATAATTGCAAAAGTGCAATAAATTTCTTTTTATTTCAACGGTTTTTAAACTTCAACTTGGCAACCATTAAAACGGGGACTAGCTTGGGTTTTGCTAGAGAACATAAATTGGGTATTGTATTTCGTCTGCTCTAGCAAGCGATTTTAAAGGAATTCATTTACTAATTACCAGGCTTAGGCTTTAAGTTTGAGGGGAAAAATATTTATTAAGACATACCTAAAAGCCTAAATACTTAATACAATTGTATATATATATTATAGAGTTGAAAATAAGAGAAAAAACTAACAAATTGCATATTTTAGGATCTAAATTTAAAACCTCAGTTTTACATAAAAATAATAATATATAATAAAATAATATTTAAAATTGAAAAATCAATTAGTAATTATTTTATTTCTTTTTTTTTAATGTTTTCTAAACATTTAGGGGTTAAAAAGTAAAATAAAAAGAGCATAAAAATGTTGTACCTTTAAATAACGAATTTATTAAATAAACCATAACTAATCTACATATTTTTAGATATTTCTAAAAGATTTCCCAAGATATTTGATACAAATTCGAATTTTCTTTACGATAAACAAAGATTTTCAAGGCTTAAATATAAGATAAAATGAGTAAAAGTTTATAAAATAAACCCAAAATATCATAAGAAACATGGGGTTAGTGAACTTCAGAGTTCGTATTAACCCCTGAGGCTGTGATGAATCTGCGATCTGTGACTGGCAAACGGGGCGTATGCGTAATCGGCTTGATTGTTGACTGAAATGGCGAGAGTCCTGTCCTGTCCCGATCCCCTCCTTATCCCCTCCACCTTTTGATTGGAATTTATGGCACGTTCTCTGGGCCATTGTTGGAACTGAAACTGGGATTGGGAATGGAATTGGAGGCAGACACATTAGCGGGTCTGCGCCATATCAATGACCTCACACGTGCTCCTTCCGCTGTCAATTACCGGGGCGGGTGCTTGACCTCCCCTTCCACCATCCCCCCTCCATCCCCACCTCTTCCTCTTTCCGCGACATGGACACGGACATCGACACGGATACGGACACGGAGCTGAACTGAACTGAACTGAGCTGAGAAATTAAATAAGTAAAACACGAGCGGGCTAGCGAACTTGCACTGGCCGGCAATAAAAACTGACGGCCATAAAAAACTTGCCCCCTGCCCTGACAGTGCGTGTGTGTGTGTGTGCGTGTGTGTGTGCGAGACTTAACACGCAGGCGATGGGCACATTTCCGGCGTAAAAATCTCCAGGCCGCCGCAGCAACTTCCTTCGCTTTCTCCCAGCCAAGTTGCGAGCGATGCATAAATCACACAATAAAACCCATAAATTTCGAGTGCAGCGTATAGTTCGGACGGGGTTAAGGGTTAAGGGTGTAAGACTGCATTTCCTGGAGAGGCAAGAAATGACCAGGCATTGAATCAGTGATGAATATTCCATAGTTTTTTAATTATATTTATATTTAAAATATATATTATATTCTTTTGAAATTATTACAAAAAAAATTGAACTTATATGCGGAACTTGATTGGCATTCTTTATCGTTAATCCTGGCACTGGGAAAGGGGTACTTTAAAGCACTTGGTTGGAAAATCCTTAAAATAAACCAATTATTTCATTAATTTCTCTCAATTAAACTCTAATTTTAATGTACTTCTGATCCCGTAAACATTTTTGAAAAATAGTTTTATCAATAATAATACTTTATTTCGTTTAAGAAACTTTCTTTTTAAGAAGTTTCTCTTTTTTTTGTCACCTGTGTTTTTGGGCTAAAATATACAATTAACTCATAATTTAAATAAATCCCTAATCCCTAATATAAACAAAAAATTTCTCTAAGACACAAACTTTATTATTTTTTATAGAAAATATAAACAAAGTATTAAATAATTATTGTTTCAAAATGTCATCTCTCCCTCACCTAACATATAAGTTTTTTTCTGGAAAACTCTTTAAATAACATTTGATTTAATAATACTCCATTAATTACAACCTTAAGTTTTAGCTATAAATATTATCTAAGCCCAACTACATGACTCTGGGACACAAATCTATATTATATGCACATATGTCCTGCAGTTACCTGAATTTTAAAGTTGAATTTGCAATTATTACCCCGAGTCCCCGAGCAACAGCTGGGCAAACGGGAGCCTCCACTCACTTGGCTATAGCATAGCGTACATTTCATTTGATTTAGTTGTCCTCGTCACAGGATCCACATTCCACACTCCACTCTCCTCCTACTGGGAGACCTCGCTCTGGTGTTGCCGCCACTAAACACATTGTGCGCAAATCCCAAGCCAAATCCCCGGCGTGCAGTTGGATTCGGATGAGAATGGGAATTGCATTGGCATGCGAACTGCATTGACAGCATTTTGGAGCGGGAGCGGGTCAGTGGACGCCTTTGGGGCGTCCGGCGGCATGGGCGTGCCATTTTAGTGGCATGTTTGTGCTAATTTATTACGCCTGCGGAGCATAATGCCAGCGCTGCCTCCCGACTGACTGCTGACTGCTGCCACCTGCCACCTGCCACCGATCTTCTCCTGCCTCCTGCCTCGTGCCTCGTGCCTCCTTCCTGCTGCTGCCTCCTGCCACTTGGTGCCGAGAGGGACATTACAAATCGGCAACCAAAGAGAAGAGTAGGGAGGGAGAGATAGCAGAGGCCTTGCCTCGGGGAATGCTGCAAATGAATGTCTAATTAATTAAAGTGCGAACTGCACTTGGCTCGTTAATATTGCTGTTGTTGTTGTTATTGTTGTTGTTGTTGTTGTTGTTGTTGTTGTTATTATTGTTATTGTTGTTATTGGGCTACCCGAATTGGCATTAATTGCCACAGTCCCCAGACTGTCTCCCCTCACTGCCCACACCTTTGTCCCGCATTATTTTTATGATTTATAGAAATTGCAGCTCGAAAATGCTTGAATTTTGCAAAAAAAAAAAATAAATTTGTTGTCAAAAAACTATCATGATTTCCTGAGGGAAATGCACTGAGAGAAGTGCTTCAAGAAAATGCTTAAATGTTTTAGGGACAATTATATATTGATTTTAATATTATCATAATATAGTTTTTTTTTTAATAAATTTAGTTAAATATAATCAATAAAAAATACAAAAAAAAAAATAGAAACAAAATAAATAAACATTTTTCATTACAAAATATTAATAAAAATTGCATTATTTAATTATTTACTATAAAACAATATTTAATATTCATTTAAATTTTAAGTTCCTCCTTAGCTAAGTATTTAACTTAGCAGTCATTAGGTATAATATTAAGTGATGACTTAAAGTAAGCTTTAAAAATTTAATAAAGTATTTATACATATATATATATTTTTTTAAATTTATTTGGGGAAATTATGCTAAATAGATTTTTATTACAAGTGTATATATCCTTTTTTTCTTGTTCATGTTTATGTACTCTATTTGGTGTTAATTTATGGCATTCAAATTTATTTAAAAAAAATTAAAGTATATGTACATTTTTGTTTTACTTTTTTTTTGTTGTAATTAGCTGTATTAAAATTTAGTTTATGTCTATTATTATTTAAACAATTTGTACAATAAGAAAGTACATAATATACACTTTAAAGACTCTATTGCGTAGTTTTGGGTCAATTTTTAAGTGATTTCAAATCGAAACCAACTTTTTCTTTTCAATTAAAATTATAAAACTTTTCTAAAACATTTTAAAATTATTTTATACAATTGTTTTAAGTGTACTTTACTATGTTTTTACTAAAATTGTCGCGGAATGTTGGCCCAGCAGCCCCTGCCTCCCCGTCTGGGCGCACAAAGCTTAGCGGGAACATAAATAATAAATTTGCAACGTTTGACATTTTATCCAGCCCATGTGTGTGTGTGTGTGTGTGTATATATATATATATGGGTGTGTGTGTGTCGCGACATTAACAATTTATCAGTGAATCGAAAAAGCAACAAGCCAATAAAAATCACTCCGTTTGACCGGTGACATTGCAACTACAGCCGCCAATTCCATGCCATTCCGCTCCCTTTGCCCCCTATGAACTCTAACCTATATTTTTAACCCCCTTTTACCCCTCCTTTTAACCCCCTTTTACCTCCCCTTTTACCTCCCCTTTTACCTCCCATTTTACCCCCTTTAGATCCTCTCTGCTGCTGCGCCCTGGAAAATGTCAAACGACGCTGCAATATTGATGTTAGAAATACAAGCCTTCACTCGAATATCTGTGTGTTTGGGACACTGGAAAAATATTTAAGCTTGAACATAAAATTGAAGGAGAGATGAGTTTTTTTTTTCTCAGTGCTGGTACTTTATTTTTATTTTATTTTTTTCGTTTTCTTGGCAAAGAAAGTTGTGTAAGAAAAAATGCACAACATTTCTTTATATTTTTATGCAAATCAAATATGACTTTTTTCTGTAAGATGTAAAACCGAAACATTTCTCATATAATTATCAATATATATAAGAAAATAGGTAACCGAATCGGATAGCTGGTAGAGCAGAAAGTGTTCATATATCCTAAGTTGCCTTTGAGGTACTTAAATAGTTTTACAGTTTTGTTTCACAAACTTCGAAATAAATTTTAGTTGTGAGTAATGACCAAAAATAAATTAAAAATTATTTAACTTGGTCTGCCATTGGCTTTTGGCTTAAATAAGTGAAGCTTGTAGTCAAGAGCTCTATCAAAGCAGCGTGACGTAAAACAGAGGTTCAGGTTGAAGGTGAAAGTCTCCTATCAATGGATTCCCGAAATCATGCGATGAGTTCCGCACACGCATCCGGTCTCAATTGGGATTGATAAGAGCTATTTGAAACGCTGACTACATACATTTCCAAGGCGGAAATACCTGTGAAACATATACACACTGCAAAATATGCCCCTGTAAATGGTAATATATAGAAAATGAGATGGTTATTTGACAACCTAACAGGCTGCGTAGAAAGCACTCAGATCTTGTATCCTAGAAAGTTTTTCAAATGTGATTTGTATTTAAATAATTAATGTTTGGTCAGGAACAAAACCGATAATTTTTGATAAATAAATATATTATATTCAGCTATTTGTATGTTATTTTTTTTTAGATGTACATAATTACATTTATACATAATTACATTAATAAATAATTACATTAATCATATTTATTTATACATATGTATTTAATTCTTAAAACTAGCTTTTGTTTCATTATTTCTTTTTTTTTTATCAATGTCAGACGGAACTTTAGATTGAACTTATTAATTAAGCGGCTTATCAATGAAGAAAATGTATTTTAAGTCAAGTTGCCGAATTCCAAGTAATTTTCATTTTAATTGAATTTAAATATTAAAATTTAATAATAATCCAAACTTGATGATTTTACCAAAAAAAACTTATAATCCTTGTTAATCCTTTATCAAATAAATATTGCTGAAATCTAAGGAAGTTCCCCTTTAATTAAAATATTGGCAAGCTTTATTATTTTAAAATATAACTTTATTTAAAACGATCAATGCGAATTTTCCTAAGTTTCATTGTCTGACTGGCAAATAAAATAGAATTTATCATTACAGCTAAAGTCCCACATTTCGCCGTAAAACAAATTTACGCAGTTCTGGTTGTTGTTTAAGTTGTTTGGTTCTCCCTCCTTCCACTTAAAGAATTTTGCTGGCTTGTTAGAGGCCCCAGATACGAAGTGGCCCTCAGAGTCCCGATCATTGAGGCCCAGCCAATATGGCCGATCATTTAGAAGTTTATCTGTAACGGCTTTGAATTCCTCTTCATTTCGAATGGACGCTAGATAACCTCCCATCTCACGGCACTTTCTCTCAGCAGTAATCCAATCCACCCATTTATTTACTATTTTAAAGTGTCTCGTGCCGATTTTCTCGAATCCGGATGGTATATTAACATTAGCTTCTGTCGTAGTCGAAGCTCCCTGCAGTTGATTTAGAACCGCCTGAAGTTTGCTTTCGAAACTAGTTTGTACCGCAAGCAGACTTCCTTCCAGTTTAGCTAGGGACTCCGCCATCCTGGTTAGTACTGCCTGTTGTCCTTCCAGCTTAGCTTCCAGTTTGGCCTGCACCTCCTGAAGTCGTCCTTCTAGCTTAGCTTCCACTCCTTCCAGCTTAGTTTCCACTCCTTGCAGTTTGGCCTTCACCTCCTGAAGTCGTCCATCCATCTTGGCTGTCACCTCCTGAAGTCGTCCTTCCATCTTAGCTTCCACTCCTTGAAATTGACTTGTAAGCCTAGCCTCTTGTCCCACCAATCTGTCAAGCTTCGCTTTGGTTTCGTTATCGGCATCACAAGTGACTCCTCGACCCTGCCCCTTGAGGACTTGCTTAAGCAGAGGCCGCAGTTCGTTGAGACAGAAACTGTCACACTGATTGGGACTTGGATCGTCGAGGAGGCATACGAAGTGGGACTGCGGATCCTCCGCCAAGGATCCACGCCACAAAATGCAGGCAGCCAGCGCCCAAAGGAAGAAGGTACCGAAGTTAAGCATCCTTGAACTAGGAAATAGTAAGACCGCGACGGAAGAAAGTCTCGGGAGAACTGATTCCCGAATTGTTCAAAGTCTTTCGAAGAAGCATCCGGCTTCGGAGGGGATCGATAAGAGCTATTTGTACATATATAAAGATGACGCCACTCCCATATATATTTCCATAGACTTAAATGTATTTAAAGCAGAGACATATACATTAAATACAAGTATGTATACAATGAAGGTTTTTTATACACAAGTAAATATGAACATTGACTTGAATTCTCTTTCAATTTTCTTTTACAAAATTTTAAAAGTGGTAAAAGTAAATTAATTTACAAACGTCGTCGCCTTAGATTGTTATGTTGCTTTATTTAATTTTAACGGAAAACCTCAAGTCAAGCAGTGCATATTCCTTTATTTTTGTCTGTGCACTGCTTTTGTCGTGAAAATGCATTTTTCTTTTTCCACATTGATCACTACTTTTGGTTCCTTGGAGAAAGGGAAATTTTATTTCCAAAGCCACCTATTAATTGTATTTTGAGGGTAAAATGAATGTACAATTGTTTTTTACTCAAAATGGTTCTTGTACAGAATAAGCTGCTGGGTTCACGTCCTAGCTAGCGTTCAGAAAAAACCTCAACAGGTGGCGCTAGTAAATATAAAATACTGAAATATACCAAAAAAAGGCCACTTGTTTTCTTTTATTTTTCAGAAAAAAGTGAAAATGATAAAAATTGTGAAAATTACAAGCGTCTTGAGATAATTTGTTGATGATGATTTCGGGATTCTTTATTAGAAAATACTCTACCAATTTAAATTAATTTTACAGGATATCATGCGCTACGAGCTACCGAAATGTACAATAAATGATTAAATATATATATTTTCATACACATATATATTTATAAGGGGTCACTCCTCCAAGGAGCCTGAATATGTAGCTTGTTTTTCGTTTTATTGTTATTTATTACATTAATTTTTGTTGTTGCTTAACTATCACCACTCGTTTTGCCAGAAAGAAGAAACCCCTTGCCAACCCGTAATACCGATCTTTGATCTACGATCTCCGCTCCCTGACTTTGGCATAGGAAAAAGGTGGTGGGAAAAAAGGGAGGAAAAATGGTAAAATAAAGGTGTCGTTTGTTTTTTATTCTTTTTCAAATAAAAATTGCATTTATTTTGGCATGGATAAATGTAGTTTGACGTATCAAAAATTAAACTAAACACAGTTACTAAATTAAAATGTAATAATCACAAATATACGACGATAGCCCTTCCTCTACGCACTCGTAATAATAGTAATTGCTTCATATCACCAAAATCCGCCTTCCAACTATCACAAGGGAATGGTGCCTGTTTCCTGGTTCCTAATCCTGGCCCTGCCTTCAGCTATTGCACAATCTCTACTGGGTTTTATGGGTTTTTCGTTTGAAAGGATTCTCAAGAGAGGGTTTATGGGAAGAAGTGAGCTCTATCTATCCGGTTGTTTGTGTTTCGTGTATGTGTTTTTTATTTTTTCAACCTACTTAAGTTCAGACTCTTTTCTGCTTGGTCACAAGAATTTATATGCCTCGGTGTGTAAGTTTAAGTAAGTGTGTATGATGGGGCATTCCTATTTCTATGTATATATATATATGAATGTGTATAAATTCCGTTCTATATATATATTTTTAGAAACTTTGAATGCTTCTTCTGTCTGGGAGAATTTAAATGAAGAATGCGGTAGAAAGCTATGCCTAGCTACAGTCCAATTTCTTCTCCTCCTGGCGCCTTTCCTTCCCCTTCTATCCCGCCCCTTCCCTTCCCTTCCCTTCCCTTTCCTTCCCTAATTATTGTATGTACAGGTGATGTCTAAATAATGATAATAACCTAAGGCTATGAACAAGTTTCCGATCACTTAACGGATCATGTGCAGCTTCCATCGCAGCACAAAATAGGCGACGATTCGCAGGGCAAAGAAAATGCCAATGAGGGCAACGGCATCCACCCAGAACAGAGCATTATCCATGGACATCTCCTCGAGGAACTTCTTGGGCACCCGATAGTGGCAATACATCTGATTGCACTGCATCTTGGCACGGTCCATGCCATAAATGGCCACCATGGCACCTGTAATAAATAGTTTCGTGTGAGTTAAACACCTCTCATGAAGCTCTAAAAGCATTAACTCACCCTCGAAGCCATAGCGTACATAACTCACGTACGTCACCCACTGCAGGTAGCCCGGTATGGTGTCAAAGTTCACAAAGAAACCGGAGAACAATATCGTGGGTATCGTTGTTACAGGACCAAGGAATACACCCGTCTCTATATTCATTCCTGCACCGATTAATAGACCCAACGACTGCGCCACCAGAGAGTTTAGCACGCAAATTAAAACAAACATGGAGACGCGCTCCAATTCCATGGGTTGCGAGGTGAGATAGTACACCACCAAAACATAGACGCTGGAGAAGACGATCTGGAAGGGAGTAAAGCGATTATTATAGGTAGGATATTAGCTGTAACACTCGAATGATATTGAGGAATTATTAGAGAAACTAGCTAAACCCAAGCACATCTTTGGGTTCACTTAAGACTGCAAGAAAAAAACAAGACACGTAAGATTTTCTATAGAAAAGAGTATAAAGTATAGGATATTTAGATCTGTAGAGCTTGATTTGTTGTTAAGAAATGAATTACATTGCATTTATTTGAACAATATGAAATCAAAACTCTACACATGTAAAACAAATAATTCATAAAGAACACGAAGGATTTTAGATTATATTTGGGGCTGTAAGGCTTTCTATAAGTCGAAGGAGTTAGTTATCTAGCCAATCTTTAAGTTAGGGAAGGTTTTTCAAACAAAACAATAATATATTATAGAGAAAAGATCAGATTATGTCAAAAACTATTTTATTTAAAAGAATAAATTATCCAAGAAATTTATGGTTATCAGGAAAAAGCGCAGCAAGCACAAACCTCAAGATAGTCAAGAAATAAGCAAGAAAAGAAAG
This sequence comes from Drosophila watanabei, assembly GCA_008042575.1. NCBI lineage: Eukaryota > Metazoa > Arthropoda > Insecta > Diptera > Drosophilidae > Drosophila > Drosophila watanabei. Next base: position 22,251 of record VNJS01014936.1, read on the forward strand.
CAAAAAATTGTATTTAAAAATTAATTTTTTTTTCCTTTCCTTCTTTTAAAATATCGAAAAAAATTGTGGAAAATCCAAACATGGCTAGATCGACTCGACTTTTAATGCTGATCAAGAATAAATTAGATTTTTAGGGTAAAAACTACTCCTATACTTTCTTGGAGGCTTATTACTAATATTATAATACCCTTCAAGGGTATAACAAATAACCTAAGAATAAAAAAACATACTTTTCATATTCTTGTAATCTTATGGGTATTTTTTTGTATCCGTTTCTCCAACTAGGCTCCTGACCATCCCTGCTTTAATTTTCAACATTTCCTCGCTTTAAATCTCACCTGAAAGGGCATGTCGGCCAATGTCTTGGCAAAGTAGAAGGCCTTCAGGGAGTACCAGTAGTTGAGATGCTCTCGCACAAACACCGACATCTCCGTGGGAACTGAAAAACCAGAATAAAACTCTAGAACTTGTCTATTATAGAAACCCAAAAAATCCAGATCAACTTACAGGTCAAAATGGTGGGCATCATGGCCGTGAAGGTGGTGAAGAGCGAGACGAAGAAGATGCAGCCGGCATTGCTCATAATCTTGCTGGCCTCGTTGCCCACATCATAGTAGATCATACCGATGATGGCTCCCACGATGATGTGCGAGAAGAGGCGCATGTGGGTGAGCATGCGGTCGCGCAGGATGGTGCGGAAGGAGCGCTTGAGCAGGATCCAGAACTGCGTCCAGCCGCTGGTGGGAAAACCCGTCTTGCTGGGCAACGTGACGACGCTCTCGTGTGAGTCCAGCAGGGAGGTCATGCAACCCACCACGGCACTGGGTCCGGAGCCCACAGCATTGTGGGTGCCCTTCGAGGAGCTGAAGCTGCAGCTGTCATCCAGGGCCGTTGTGGGCATATTGACGACGCTGCAGTCCGAGTTCTGTGACTGTTGCGTCTCCAGCTTCGGTGGTTTGAGCTCTGCGGGATCATCTCCCACCGTCGGGGGTTCCAATTGTCCTCCTTCTCTGTCCTCCAGCGGCGGCTTCTCATCCTCCAGGGTCAGGGTGGCGGTGGCGGTGGCGGCCACGCTCTCACCCTTGTTCACCTCCTGCTGCTGGTTGGACATCTTTTGGGTTAGGGTTCGGACATAGTCCTTGTGCGCGTACTTCTTGCAGGCGCCGCTTTTCACAGCCTGAACTAGCTTTGGCACCGCATCGCCGTACTCCCCGGAGGCCACCTCCAGGACGTAGTCAGCGGGATTGTGATACGAGGGGCACTCGTAGCCCAGGGAGGATAGATAGGGCACTAGACCCCTCACCCGTCCCTCGTAGACGCACTGCCCCTGGGCCAGCAAGTACAGGTGGTCGAATTTCTCAAAGAGACGCGCCGACGGCTGGTGGATGGTGCAGACGATGGTGCGGCCACCCCTGGCCAGTGATCTCAGCAGCGAGATGAGCTGGAAGCAGGTGGAGCTGTCCAGGCCGGAGGTGGGCTCGTCAAAGAACATAACGGGTGGATTATTCACTAGCTCGAGGGCGATCGAGAGGCGCTTCCTCTGGCCGCCCGACAGGTTGCACGTCAGCGTATTCACCGACTCCTTGAGGCCAATGGTCTCGAGGATCTCCTCCACCACCACAACCTTGGCGTAGCTGATCATGTTCTTGCCCAGCTTAAGGTTGGCGGCCACCATCATGGCCTCCTTGACGGTCAGGTTGCCAATAAGCACATCGTCCTGCATGATGTAGCAGGAGAGCTTTCGAAAGCGTCTCAAATTCCGCTCCTTGCTGTTGATCAGCACCGAGCCACTCAGCTGGGCAGTTCTAAGGGAACATTAGGGATTCGGTTATTGAAACGCAATGAGAAAAATTATCAAAGGACTTACTTGTAGCCCGCCAGGATGTTCATCAGCGTGCTCTTGCCGGCGCCGGAGGGGCCCATAATGGCCGTGATCTCGCCATTACGAAACTTGCCCGACACGCTCTTCAAGATGGTCTTGAAGCCACGCCGGTGGCCATTTGTCACCGAGTAGGAGATATCACAGAACTCAATGTCCACCGGCGGCCGCTGGGGCAGATGGGACAGGGCAATGGTTCCCTTCTTCTGGCCATTGGGACTGCCTGTGGCGGTGGCGGCGGCGCTACTGTTATCCACCTTGGGCGCCAGACCGTGATTATTGATGGCATTGCTGCCCAATCCGCCATTGCAGAGGTTGTTCTGGGACCTAAAAGAAACATAAGCAAAAAAAAGAGAGGGTTTAGTGAGAGCTTAGGGTTTGCAAGAGCTCAGTTTCTCCCCTGACCTTTGCAGGGCGCAGCTAACCCCACCATTCTTGGTCAGCTTGGCCTGGACAACGGACAGTGAGCGTTTAGAACGCTCTTGTTGCATCTCCGCATAGGCCTCGGCATAGGCACTGGATCTCCTGCGATGGCTATCCGCTGTCTCGAAACTGGAGTTCTGTATGCCCCCACTTTCTGCGCTGATGCAACGGGTCAGCTTCAGTTCCATAATAGCTTCTATCACTCAGCAGCGGCTCATGATGATGCCCCCACCCCCCGGGTGACCTGGATCAGTCAGTTAGTTGATCAATCAGCTAGTTACCGCAGCGCCTTTGTTTCATTCATAAAAAAAAAAAAATACCTTGCCGAGTGCGTTTTCATTAGTAGTGCTTGGTTGCATGCCGGACGGACTTCGATTGATAAGTCGAACGCCGACCATTGCCAATTAACATTACATCTTTTGGGTGCAAGTTGGTTGAGCGAAATTGATTGATTGCTAAGCCGAAGCCCCGCGATGCACGGAAAGCCGGCCAAGTAGCACGTGGGGGTAGGTGGAAGGTGGAAGGTGGAAGGTGGGGCCTTAAAGGTCAGTGTATCTGGTGGCTATAGTGGCGAGTGGCTACTTATCTTCTAACAAGCTGTCAACCTGGGGAGTGACTTTTACAAATGGCACAGTAGAGCTTGACTAGAACAATCTTTCTATCTATTCTAAAGAAATAAGATTGAAAATCTAAGGAATTTATTAACTGTTACGTACTGTTACGTAGTCTCTCCTTAACGATAATTACCACTCAAGTGCTTCTAAATCACATTTTTGCATAGCTTCGTGAATAAAATTGAAATGATTAAGGCCTCATGATAATTCTATAATGATTAGGGTTCTGTCTCTAAATATAGTGGCGACTTAATGGATTTATAGGCTCCCCTGTATAGACCCAAGACAATTACGTTTCCGAATGCCTCTAACAGTCAGCTGTTTGGCTGTGAGCCATGCTAAGTGAATTCAAAGATACAAAGATACACACATAAATATATACAGATAAACAATTTGTAGCGTCATTGCTGTGCCTCACTTCGATCTGGTTGTGCCTTTGCTTTGTTTTGCTTTGGCCTCTTTTCTCTCCCTCTCCACCGAAACGATAAATATGACTCTGCCAGCGGCGGAATACGGAATACATATATATATATATACATATATATATATCTAGTTGCAAATCGTTTCCCGCGAATATCTCGGTGCACGAGCACCCGGAGAGCGAGTACATTTCAAGTGCGCATGCACCCAGAGTGCATGTTAACGAACCCAACGACAACGACAACGAACTCAACGAAGGCCCAACGAAGTTGCGAAATGTGCACCCAGAGGAATGGCGAGCAAAGACAAGAGTCTTGTCTGGAACCCTTCAATTAAATTCAAATAGAGTTCAGTAGTCACGCAATCCCTTCCGGGAACTCTTTCTCTTTATATTTCTCTTCCTCTCTCCCTTGATTGCTTATCAATCTTAATGCGTGGTAATTGTTGCCAGGTTGGAAGGATCGATGGCTATGGCCCTACTTAATTGATTGATTGCTGGCCATAAACCAGCTACTGTAGCAGCTGGGGCCCCATGTGTAGCCTTAGTAAGCCATGCAGCTCATAGTTTAATATACAATCCGGGGCGAACCTTGGCCAGTTACACTGATTAAGCGCGACCGGAAATATCCAGAGCTGGCGCGCGAGCGGGTTAGATCATTCGCAGTTTAACGACAATTAAGCAAAGCGATTCGCATAAATGCCATGGAGACACAGAGTGTTTATTGCGATTAATAAAAGAATTAATCAATCAAGAGAAAGAGGGGATAAAGTAGAGTAAAACCAGAGCCAAAACAATAAGTTTGCCATTGTTTGTGGCATTTATTTATTCTAAATTCTTTCGTAGAACCCTTTAAATGCATTTAAATCATGTTTAAACAAGCACAAGCGTGTCTTTCTTTTATACGAAAATAATTAATTTAATATAATTTATAAATATTGTGGGATGGCCTTTAATAAATAATTATTCAGCACAGGGTTTGTTATAGTTTATATCATTTAAGGTTCTGTAGAACCCCTCAAAATATCTTTAAATCATGTGCAAACAGGCACAAGCGTGTCTTCTACCGAAATAATGCTTTTAATATAATATAAAAATATTGTGGGATGGCCTTCTATAAAAAATTAATCAGCACAGAGTTTTTCTAAGTTTATTTTATTTATTCTTCAAGGAATAATTTAAATCGTAGAATCTTTAAATCGTGTCCAAACAAGCACAAACCTGTCCAGTTCGTCACACATAAATCAATGGTAACTTTAACCCGAAGCATGTGTTCTTTTCATACCGAAATAATGCATTTAATATGCCATAAATTATTCCCAACTGATTGAAATGAATTCAGAAGTCGTAATAGGGTACTTGGAGGATTTATTCTGTATTCGCTTCAATGGAAATCGAATGCCTTTCAAGCCTCATGTCTGGTAGCGAACAATCGAGGGGGCTTTCGGCCTATTCAGGACTATTAAGGAAACGGGCAAGGCCAATCAAATGTGTGTGTGTGGGCGTGGGAGAAGGTCCTGTCCAGGACTGCTGCCTGTCAGCTGTGCCCTCGAAGCGGGGTAGAAGGTCAACAAGCCTCGCTTCGAGTGCTGACTAACTGACTGACTAACTGACTGACTGACTGACTGACTGGGACTGACTTTTACGCCCCCAAGGATACGCAGGTTGTCTTTTGAGTAGGCGTCACAGAGTCTGGCACTGCACTGGGTAGAAGGAGCAAGCACTGCCTCACTCTCCTCTCCTCTCCTCTTGTGGTTTTTCCGGCAACTTCACATTACATAACCCGGCGTGCACATAGTGCCTTGCCAAATAACAAGATTCGCACGTAAAAACGCAACCACGTGGCGGATCAGCTCTTCTTCTATTTGTTGTTTTTTTAGGGTGGTCGTCGCATTTTGATTTTTGTAATAAGCACATAAATATTTAAGCCAGAAACCGAACACTATACTAGCACTACGGGCACTGTTTCGACGCAAGCCGCTCTCTCGCAGGACTAAAAAGCCGAACGGCGTCCAACTGCTGACTGGGGCACACGACTTTGGACAGCTTTTGGTTGCCGGCAGAGGCATGTTCGATTTTTCCAGGCACGCGGCGCCGCGAGGTCCTCGACTGTTGTCCTTCTCCCTACCAGAGGTTCTGCCTACCATTTTCGGTTCAGAGAGTCCTTTTACTTTTTTAACTAGGAAGCAGAAATATGAGGCATAACAAGGGTAAACTTGTTGTTTTATGTAGGAAAAGAGAGTTTTCATAAAAAGAAAATTTACTTTCATTTATTCTTTAAGGTTCTTTAGAACCCCTTAAAAAATGTCTAAATCGTGTCCAAACAAGCACAAACCTGTACTGAAATTCTTCTTTAAAGAGCATTCTTCATTCGTTGTTAGTCCTTGAAGCCGCAGGACCCCTTTTGTCTGCCTCTTCTTGTATTGTTTTGCTTGGTCTTATGGCTTTTACGGCTTTTGCCGTTTGGCGGCATTTCATTCACTGTTACATGTTACCCAACCCCCCTTTGGTCTTTCCTGCCCCCCCCCTGGCACACACACACATTTGTTTCTGCGGCTTATTATTTATGGCAGTGCCGACAGCGGGAACGGTAATAGGGGGCGTTGCTGGTCGAAAGGACACACGTAGGATAGGTTGGCATTTAAGGCGCTCTTTATGGCTGTCCTTCCTGTGCCTTCCTGTTCGTTTTCCCCTGAATGCCTTGGACTTGGCCCACCTGATTGCCGGGATTGTGCAGCATACAGAGCAGAGCCTTTTTCTTCCTCATGTCCCTAAACCTATGCCACTGCCATTTCCCCCACAAGTTTAATTAGATTGTGACCTGCATTGATTTCAATGCGAGCGTGGGCGTGTGCACTTAGCATAGGATTTTCCATTTGCATTTTAATTAAGCTGTCAAAGGACCTTTCAAGGCTGCTGACAGTGCCTTGAGTTCTAGCTTAAGACCCCAAAGGCTTTTGAGTTAGCAAAGAGAGTTCTTCGGAAAGTCGCCTACAATTTTAAATTATTTTTACAACTGTGCATAATTTCCCACTGGAGGGGAGAGGTGATAGGTGTAGCAGGAGGCGTGGCTGGCACCATTTCTCCGTGCCGACACACGCGATTTGTGAAGACGGCAAAGTCGAGTCATCGATTTTCCGGCGCTTCCTTTGGCTCCACCTCGTTCCCGCCGACACACCTTAATGGCGTGGCTTGGCCTGGCAGGTGGCAGGTGGCATGTTCCTGGCGGAAGAAAGATACCAGCTCTGCTGCCACAGATGCGTGCTAATTTTGACTTGACGCGGTTTTATTAATAGCTCCTCCAGGCCCAAGCCTTATTGCTTCCTGGCTCTGATTTGTGTCTAAAATGGCGCTAAAAATGGAAGTGTCGCCACAGCAAAAAAAAATGGCCCGACACCGCCTTTCCACCCACAGTCAAGGCAAGACCTTTGTCCTTGGCCAACACAAAGCGGAAATTGCTGAATGCAATACTATACGGGACATAACTGAATTCAATTCCCTCTAATAATCCCCCAGCTGGAGTGACAACTGAACCTAATCCCAGCTAATGCAATTAAAGGAACAGGACAACTAGGAACTAGGAATACTTAGACTCACCCGTGGCTGCTCTGCTTCAGATCGTTGGTCAGCTTCAGCTGGTTGAGTAGAGGCATTGGCTCCTGCAGCTTGGGATTGATACTATTGCCGGGATTAGCGGCGATCGTGGTTGTGATCTGACTGCCACTGGACGTGTAGAGCACCGTGTTTGGCTTGGTTGTGGTGGCCGCGGAGTCGGAGACCTTGTTGGGACTCTTGGCCGCCGGCAGTATGACGGCATGGGCGGAGCATTTGTCCACCAGCGGGACACTGGAGGCCTGCAGCTCGTTCATGGCGTTTCAGATGTGATTGGGATTACCTTTGATTCTCCTTTGAGAATTCCTTTATGTTGCTTCCTTTCTTCAGTTGGCACAAAGTTGCGTCAGCATTTGGTGTGTGTGTGTGTGTGTGTCTTTATTCTTGTTGTGACTCTCGAAAACTTTGTTTTAATTGGGATTTTAGAATTGGCATCTGCATTGGAAGTACGTTTATTATGTGGTTCAGCTCAGTTTAGCTCTGCAAGTAAATAATATATAAAGCGAAATGTCAAATCAGGCATAATTTGAATCGGAGGTAACACGAAGCAATTGCTTATTGATTCCACCAGCACACACACACACACACTCGCACAGCACAGCACAACATTACATCACACCATTTCTGGGGGGCCAGGAAGTGGCGTCCAGCGCGGAGGTTGCTCAATAGGCAACGGCGGCGAGCAAACATGAATTTCTAATTACTGAACAATGCCAGCAGCAGCCCAGACCGAGACCCAGACCCAGACCCAGATCCAGACCCACTTGAGCAAGAGACGACGACAACGACACCCGTCAAGAACGCTCACTTGGACACTCGGTTGTTCATTCAGTATTCAATCCAATCCAATCCAATGCCAGGCCAAGCCCGGCCAGGCACTTGAAACTTAGGCCTTAGTTCCGGCCAAGAACTTCTGGTTAGTCCAGTGCGTCTGTACCCGGCGGGAAAACACTGAGGGAGACCCTCGTAGCACATGCCAAAGCCACTGCATCGACAATTTTCTGGGTTTGCCTGCACTGGACTTTTGCAGGTGGCCGGCTTCTGATAAGATTTCGATTCATTTAACAGTTTAACGATGAGAATTCTCACAAAGCCCCAACACTGAGAGAAATTTGTAGGTTTTCGAATACTAGAAAAACTTGATAAGACAAAAGCTTAACTGGAAAATATAAAAGTTATGGAATATGTTGTATTTCTTAAGGAATTTTGGGTTATTTCATAATGAAAAGCAAAAAAGCTATAAATTTGTAAAACTTGCATAAATACTATTGTTTTCAATGTGAAAACTATTTTTAATTTAATTTAAATATATAAATTACTTCTTCTAAAATGAATAAACATTAAAAAATCAAAAATACTTCAAGTGTTTGAGCATAAGATACTACAACTTCAAGATCAGCTTGAAGACTCTATTTTAATATAAATATTATTTTCACTCAATTTAAAGGGAAACATATTTTGTTATATTTCTTAAAGTTTTCTATATATACTTTGCTCCCCTTCCAAAAAAACATAAACCTCGTTGGTAAACACAAAATAAGTACGAAATGTCTGTATATTATTTGTTTACGCCTAATCAGAGAGATATCTTTGGTTGTTTTGTTTGTTTATTTATAGAGCATGAAATTGTATGCAAACATGCTATAAATTTGCCAGCCGGCTTCTGTTTAACCTTTAAATATTCTCCCGTTTCCTTCCAGTGTACAGATTTGTAGTATTTTGCAGGTCGGTTGGCGCGATTTAAACGATTTGCGATTAGATGGTCGGCGGGCGATAGGCTTCCGAGCTACTGGCCCGGGTTTCCTTTTCCCTAATCGGACGGAGATGTAAGGCGCGTAGCCAGAGGAACCTAGGGTTATGGCCCGCCGGCGGCCAGCTGTTGTCGGCCATCGACTCGTTATCGCCACTCGACAAGAGAGTGCTGGCCACGCACAGCTGCGGATTGTCTAATCTGGGAATCGGGAATTCTATGGGTCGGTGGGGAGGAATTCTTAACCAAATTCGCGGAATTCAAATTGGCATCGAGAGTCCATCGAGAGAGGGCCTTGTGGGTGGATGACCCGAGATGATGATGATGATGAGAGTGATGAGGGTGAGGTCCTACCCTAACCGTAATCAAAGTAGGTCAGTGCCACAGCACCTGGTCGTGGAGCTGCTCCTCCTCTAAAGTGTGGCCTGATCTGATGTTTTTTGTTTTTCGGGTGGCGCGACTTTCGGCCACATGGTATATACATCATCATCATCACATATGCTATTAACAAATGGCGGGCATTATAAACATTTTCAACGCACACGAGAGAACTTGGCAAAAATATATCTCTTGGTTTGCACACAGAGAGCGCAGGCGCTCTTTCAAGATACAAGCAGTTAAACATTAAAGATACACATGAGCTCGCTGGGAGCGGGGAGCACGGAAGCGGGTGCTAACTCCAGCTGCGGAGTTTATATATTTTTGGGGTGGATTCTTTCTTCGTGCAACGCTTCTAAAACCTCCACGACGCAATTACTTCACTCGAATTGAACGTGCTCACCTTTGGTTTTGGTTGAGTTTTTTTTTGTTTTGTTTCCGAGAAGAAGAACATCAGCGGCGGCCAAAACACACATGGGGCATAAAACGTGTTTTCGGTTTATTAGCATTATATAGCATGATTTGTTGTTGGCTTTAATTTTTATTTTGGCCACCGCCAGAGATCGGTATAGGATAGTTCACAGTCCGTTCGCTCGCTCATCAAACACTTTTAGCACTCAGATACTCAGATACTTGGTTACTCAGTTGTTCAGATACTCTGCTTCTGCTGCTGCTGCTGCTGCTGCTGCTGCTGCCCCCCTTTGTTACGGTTGAGGCAGCAAACAAACAAACAAATAACAAAACAATGCCAGCAGAGAGGAGACACCTCTTCCTGGACACGGGACACGGGACACCCGCTAGATTCTCAAGAGAAACAGAGAGACAGAGAGAGAGAGAGAGAGAGAGGGGAGGACTCCTCCAGCTGGGGGGGGGCGAAAACGGGTTTTTTTTTTTTGTTTTTGCTCAACGCGATCCGATCCGATCCGATTCGACGCGATTCCTGCCCAATTAATCCGCTCCGCTTAGGCAGGCAGGGGGAGGCGAGAGCAAACAACGTTCTGGCAGCGCGGACGACGAAGAACTGAAACTGAAACCGAGACTGTTGTAGCTAAGCAGCCGCAGCAGCAGCAGTAGCAGCAGCAGCTGAGAGCGCTCTGTATCTGTATCTGTGAGTGAGTGAGTGCGTCTCAGATACTATTTGGTTTCGTCAATGGGAAGTGTGTGCCCTCATCCGCTCTCTCTCTCTTTTTCACTCTCTCTCTCTCTCTCTGTGTGTGTCTTTCCGTCCAACGTTCAGTTTTCAGTTTTTCAATTCAAATGCTGGCCATACACTCTGGTTGTGCGCATGTGTGGGTTCCGTGCTGCGAAACAGCTGACTGTAAACACACATCCGAGTACCGAGTGTGTGTGCCCCCAGTTGGAAATCTAGTGCGAGTTAAGTGCGCCTGCACTTGGATCCAATGAAGCTGAGAAAACTCCACAAAAGAGAGAGAGAGAGAGAGAGAGTACACCGGGAATAAAGTGTGGCATTTACGATTTTAATGATGGGCTTAAATACGAATTACTCAAGCCAAAAGGGCAAGAGGAATGTACTCTACTTTAGACTAGAGCGCAAAAGCTTAATATATATTAGGTTTTATGATATAATATAAATTGTGATGGGTCTTATGGTGACTAGTCTTGGTGCTTTTGTTTACTTTTACACAGTTTTTTTTTTTTTTTCTTGTTTTCTAAAGTATGACTACATTATTTCAGCACTTTCTTGTATTTACGGAGGTGTTTTTTGAGTAATTTATTGTGTTTGAAAGCTAATTCTATTTAATATCTAGGTTTTCTTTAGTTATGATTGGTTCCTTTTTTATAAATTCAACTTATTTCTATTTGAAGATTGTAATATCGAGGTCAATCGAGGCATTCCATCCTTATGTTCATTCACAACAACCTTATGCCTCACTCTCAACCAAAGAGAGATTCAAGACTCATTGACAGCTTTTTGCGATCAGTCCGGGGCTTAAAGCGAACTTTGAACCCGCACGATCGCAGAACAAAGCAATGGAACAAAGTGATTTCAAACAAAAACAAAGAGAAGACGAGTCGAAGGCATGGCAGGGGAGGTGGGAGAGCATCGGTTGGTCGATATCAGTGCCGCATGAGTAATCCTCCTCCCTGCTCGCTCCCTGATTGACCAACGAAACGTGAGCTATACTCCGCTCCGATCCAAGTTCCTAGTTTCACAGCGACTAATCGCTGCGACCTTAATGATAGTTTATTTTCATACTTTGCCATATCAGTTTCCGTTTGTTTTTAGCTCTCACTTCAATTGTGGAACTGCCAATGCAAGTGCCAATGGACGATAGCCGTACTAGATATCACATCGATTTCGGTTTCGATGGGAACGCCCTATTAGGCTGGAGGGTCATTGAGTTCCCCTTATCAGTTCCACTTTATGGGGATATAATTATTTCAAGTGCAAGTTTTCTGCCTGCCAACTTATGCAAATTGCCTCTCCCATTGAGTGCAAGCTCAATTTGGCGGGACGATAGTGATCGTTACCCGGTGCATTCAGGTGTTTTCCTCACAGTCCAAAGTCTGGTTTAGTCGGGAACATTGATGCCGTGATGGGTTCCGAATGGGTTCTAAAAACAATTACTAACTGTGCATAACAGACTCGTTAATTGGCTGTTAACTGCTTGCGGCCAGTGGCACGTCATATTTGGGGGTTGATGGCGTGCCAGACAGACGAACGTTTAATGACCGATGTGTTTAGTTTAAATCCAACGGCAAAAGCTTTCAAAACTAAAAGCTCTCATGGGGTTAGCTTAATAAAAAGCCTAGTGCTTATTCAGGCAAGAAAGAGGCGACTATATGGGGCCTTTGGGGAAAAAGCTCTCTTAGAAAAGTGCTGCCCATAAAGCGGGTCATTTGAGTTATAAAATAACATCATTGTTTAATGGAATAGTTGGTTTCGTAATAAGGTTAGCCAACGTTTGTATGTCCTTATAGTTTGCTTACAGTGATAAAAATAAAATAACCTTCCTTCAATATTTTGTGCATTCTTAAATTAAAATCTTAATATAAGATCAAAAATCATAATATAAGTCTTAAAATTCTGAAATTACGAGATTTTAAGCTTCATTTAAAACCAAAACAACTTAAAAAAAATAAATAAAAAATCTCAAAAGAAGACCAAAATATTCTTGCGCTACTTTCGTAACCAAAAGTCTTGAAAAACGACCAAAAGTCTTGAACTTTTGTATCAGTGTATGGATTATCCAATCAAATTGGAAATTGATAAAAAAAAGGCATTAGTTTCAATTCAAAAAGCTTTTCTGTGTAAGTATTTTTAAAGGTCAATTTTTATAGCATTTTTTTTTTACATTTTTCATGAAGTGCCTTTTGAAATATTCAAAATTTCGTAAATTTCTTAAAGTTTAAAATAACAAGATTCATTTCAATTCAGAAAGCCTAGAGTCAAATTCAAATTCATTATAAGACATAGGATTTACAACACATAAATTATTTATTAATAAATTTTATATTTAAGCTTTAAGATATTTTCTACATGATATATGATATAATCATCTGATCTGGCCGTTCAGACTTATTTATGAACTACCATCAAATTATGACTTTCTGCAAAGATTCTTTCAAATAGCTCTTAAACAAGGAAAATGGAAAACAAAACCTTAATCGATGAAAATTTTTTATTGTGTATTTACGATCTCCATTTTTATGCGCACAGACCTTGGTAAATATATAAATATATATTATTATATATACAAACGACAGCGCAGGAATCTTTATAAATAGCTCTTATCAATACCCGCTTAGGTCGGAGGTCTTCGAATAATTCGGGAATCAGTTCACCAGGCTTCAGACTTTCACCCACCGCGGTCTTACTATCTCCCAGTTTAAGGATGTTCAACTTCGGTACCTTCTTCCTTTGGGCGCTGTCTGCTTGCATTTGGTGGCGTGGATCCTTGGCGGAGGATCATTAGCCCTCCTTTGTGTGCTTAGTTGAGGATCTGAATACCAATCAGTGTGACAGTTTTTGCCTCACAGAACTGCGACCTCTGCTCAACCAAGTCATCAAGGGCCAGGACCAAGGGAAAGAGACCAAAGCGGAGCTGGAAAGTTTAGTGGGTCATCTGGTTAAGTTTGAGGGTCAAATTCAGGAGGTGAAGACCAAGCTGAAGGCACCACTTCAGGCGGTACTTACCAGGATGGCGGAGTCCCAAGCTAAACTGGAAGGAAATCTGCTTGAGGTACTGGCTAGCCTTCAAACCCAGCTTCAGGCGACTGTAAACAAAATTGTAAATTAATTGCAGTGTCGATTATGATAAAAGCTAATTTTACAATACCATCGGGATTCGAGAAAATCGGCAGCAGATACTTTAAAATAATAAATGACTGGGTGGATTGGATTACTGCTGAGAGAAGGTGTCGTGAGATGGGAGGTTACTTAGCCTCCTTTCGAAATGAAGAGGAAATCAACGCCATTACAGAGAAACTTCAACATGAGTGGTGGGGATATTTCCTGGGCCTCAGTAATCGGGACTCTGAGGGCCGCTTCGTATCTGGGGCCTCGCGCCTTTGGACTTTCAGCTTATCCTGCTGAAAATCCAATCTGCCTAGACTCGCTTTGGTCTCCTTCCGTTGGTCCTGGCCCTTGTTGACTTGGTTGAGCATTGGTCGCAGCTCAGTGAGGCAGAAGCTGTCACACTGATTGGTATCTAGATCCTCCGTCAAGGATACCGAAGCATCCTTAAACTCGGAGAGAGTAAGACCGCGGTAGGTAAGAGTCTCTGGCGAACTGATTTTCGAATTGTTCGAAGACTTCCGAAGAGGCATCCGGCTTCGGCGGGGATTGATAAGAACTATGAATAAAGATGACGCCACTCTCTGTGGTATTATTTAAATATATATATTTATGCTTTCCGATTTCTGTTGAAGAATTGAGGTCGTTTATACACAACAAAAAATAATATAGCTGTTATAGGAACAATTGGGAAATTGATATGAAAACTAAAATATAAGCGCTATTTTGCAACATTTATTAAGGAATTTAGTTGAAAAACTCTGTTTTTATTTTATGCAAATCTGATTATTGGTGCATGCTTAGAAGCAATTGGTAAATTAAGTGGATATTGTACATTACTTCGTGGTTTTTCAACATAAAAATAGAAAAAACAAAAGTTTAAAATTATTTATTAATAATTTTGTTATTTATTTATTTAAAAAAAAACATAAGTTTGTTGTCAAGAACACTGTTAATTCAGTGTGACGTCAAACAGAGGTTCAGGTTGAAGGTGAAAGTCTCCTATCAATGGATTCCCGAAATCATGCGATGGCTTCCACACACGCATCCGGTCTCAATCGGGATTGATAAGAACTATTTGGAACACTGACTTAATACATCTTCATACATACATACCTGTGAAACATATACCCACAGCAAAAAATGCATCTTCGAAATGGTAATATACAGAAAATAGATGTTTATTTGACATCCTAACAGAGTGTGTAGGAAGCAGTCAGATCTTGTATCCTAGAAAGTTTTCCAAATGTGATTTGTATTTAAATAATTAATGTTTGGTCAGGAACAAAACCGATCATTTTTGATAAATAACTATATTATATTCAGCTATTTGTATGTTTTTTTTTATTTTTTTAGATGTACATAATTACATTTATACATATGCATGTATTTAATTCTTTAAAAGCTAGCTTTTGTTGCATTATTTCATTTTTTATCAGTGTCTAAAAATCAGACGGGACTCAAGATTGAACTTATTAATTTAACAGCTTGTCGATGATGAAAATGTATTTTAATTCAAGGTTCCGAATTCCAAGTAATTTTCATTTTAATTGAATTTTAATAATTTAAATGTTAACAATAATCCAAGCTTGTAATTTTACCAAAAGACCTTATAATCCCTTTTAAACCTTTATCAAATAAATATTGCTGAAATTTTACGAAGACCCCCTTTTTAAGTAAAACATTGACTAGCTTTATTATTTTAAAATATAACTTTATTTAAAACAATAATTGCGAATTTTCCTAAGTTTCATTGTCTGCCTGGCAAATAAAATAGAGTTTAAAATAATCACATCTGAAGTCCCACATTTCGTCGTAAGACAAAACTACGCAGTTCTGGTTGTTGCTAAAGTTGTCTGGTTGTCCCTTACGCCACTTTAAGATTTGTGCTGGCTTGTTAGAGGCCACAGATACGAAGCGGCCAGAGTCTCGATCATTGAGGCCCAGCCAATATTCCGTCCCCTCCCATTTAATTTTCTCTTTAATGGCGTGGATTTCTTCTTCATCTCGAAAGGCGGCCAAGTAACCTCCCATCTCACGACACTTTTTCTCAGCAGTAATCCAATCCACCTTTTCTTCAACTATTTTGAAATATCTCGTACCGATTTTCTCGAATCCCGATGGTATATTAACATTAGCTTCTGTCGTAGTCGACACTGCCTGCAGTGGATTTTGGTTTTCCGTTTTGTTTAGAGTCGCCTGCGGTTTGGTTTCAAGACTAGTTTTTACCGCAGGCAGTTTAGCAAGGGACTCCGCCATCCTGGTCAGTACTGCCTGTTGTCCTTCCAGCTTAGCTTCCAGTTTGGCCTGCACCTCCTGAAGTCGTCCTTCCAGCTTAGCTTTCACTTCTTGAAATTGACTTCTAAGCCTAGCCTCTTGACCCACCAATCTGACCAGCTGTGCTTTGGTTTCTTTATCAGCATCACAAGTGACTCCTCGACCCTGCCCCTTGATGACTTGCTTAAGCAGTGGCCGCAGTTCCGTGAGACAGAAGCTGTCACACTGATTGGGATCTGTATCCTCAACAAGGCAGACAAAGGAGGATTGACGATCCACCGCCAAGGATCCACGCATCAAAGTGAAGACCGCCAGCGCACAAAGGAGGTAGGTACCGAAATTGAACATCCTTAAATTGTGGGAGAGATTGGAAGACCGTGGTAGGAGAAAGTCTCTGCTGAACTGATTCCCGAATTATTCGAAGACTTTCGAAGAGGCATCCGGCTTAAGCGGGGATCGATAAGAGCTATATATTTATATATAAAGATGACGCCACTCTCTGTACTATTATGTATATATTTTTCCAATTTCTGCATAAGATTGGAGGTCGTATATACACAACAAAAAATAAATTTAGATTAAGAATTTAATTTGAATAAATAATTATTATATACACTTTTATATAAGTGAAAACGGACATGATCGGACAACTATATCATAAAGATGACAAAACCACTTTTAGGAAATTAATAAATTAGTAATAATTAGTAAGTTGTGGCCACATTCTATACAGCCTGTTTGGTAGTTAAATACTCATCTTATTGTTTTTTGCTGTCTATATATGCTGCCTATAAACACCTCCTTGGAGGTGTGAAAGAGTGCGGTCAGCATTCTAAATAGCTCTTATCAATCCCAATTGAGACCGGATGCCTCTTTGGAAGCCATCGCATCCGATCGGGAATCCGTTGATAAGAGACTTTGACCTTAACTTAGGAACCTTTGTTTTACGTCATGTTGCTTTGATAGAGCTCTTGACTACAAGCTTTAGTTTTTTAAGCTTAAAGCCTATGGTGGACCTAGTTAATAAATCATTTTTTATTTATTTTTGGTCATTATTCACCACTAAAATTTCTATCGATGTTTGTGAAACAATAATGCATTATGAACTCCATAAAAAAAAACATGATCCCTTCTTTCTTGGCATATTATTGGTAGTGTTTATGGTAAATTATAAATATAGTATATATTGGGAAACCACAAAGTAATGCCAACTTTTAGCCATTACCGATATATGTTTCTATATTATATTAACAGCTTTAAAGTTGTAGTTTTACATTTTCCTTGATAAAATTAAAATCGATATTATAAACATATAAAAATAAGAGCTACATCTCAAAGTAGATGAAAATACCTTGTAAACTTGCAAAGCTCTAGTTTAGTTATTCTACAAATATTTCGTTTAATCCTACAGCAACTTGTTCATTCCGTTTTTGAGAATATAAGCTGATTATCTGCAAAGTATATTAAAGGGACAGACTTATGGACACGGCTAGTTTGACTCGACTGTTGACGATGATTAAGAATTTCATACCCTTAAAGGGTATAAAAATCGAGTTCATAAAATATCTCCCCGATTTTTCTCAAAAATTTCACACAAAACTCAACGCAATCGAAAGGTATTCTGTTGTTTGATTTAATTAGTTCTCGAATTGGGTTAGTTCAGCTTTACAGTTAGTGGAGTTTATGGTACAGATAGCAGCTAGAGACGTATGTATGTATGTATATTAAAAGTCAGTTTCACACACGAACGGTGACTGGGTGCACGTGGAACAACCTCCTTGCCTGTTCCTCACTGGCCACTGGCCTGGTCGAAGCGCCAGCGGATCTGGAGCAAGCCTCAGGATGACTGGCGGATCTTGACGCTGTCCTGCTCATCGCTGTCGCAGTCACCGCTCTCCGCCGTATCCTCGTCCCCCTCCCCCGCGGAGCTATCCCGGGCGAACAGATGCCGCAGGCAGCTCCGCTTCACGTATAAAAAAGCGCACAGAGCGCAGAGCAGAAAGATGACGCCCACGGAACTGCCAATGATCAGGGCCCGCACCTTGCGCTGTGAGGGCACATCGATGAGGAGCTCGTGGCTGGGCACCGACAGGTGTGTGTTGGTGCCCACCGCCAGGACCTGCACCTTGAAGGTGGTGTCCTCCTTCAGGTGCCGCAGCTGGTAGAAGTTGTCGAAGGTCTCTGCGTGGCCGATGAGGAAGTGCTCCGGCTCCTTCCACCAGCGCACGGCGTACAGTCGCAGGCCTTCTAGTCCCTGCGTGGGATGCTCCCAGTGGAGGAGCCAGCCCAGCTGATTGCTAACGGCAGTTAGGTTCCCGGGCGCACCCAGGCCCCCGGCAGTGGCTGAGGTTGGCATCTGGCCCAGGTCATCGTGCTGCAACTGCTGGGCATCGAAGTCATCCGCTCTGATGGGTGACGCTTCAAGAATAAAGTCGTTCCATATATATATTTCTAGTTATTGAATAGGAATTTAGCAACTCACCCTGCGTCTGGAATCGAAACTGTTTGCTGAACATCCCATCGCCGTACTTGTCCTGGCTGAGGACCATGAACTCGTATTCCTTACCCGGCACTAAGTGCTGCACCGTGGCCTCCATTACCTTTTTGTCCAGGACGCGCAGGGTTCGCCACTCGGGAGCCTCTGTGAGGCGGTACCAGACGGTGTACTCCAGGTTGGGTCGAAGGTAGCCTATGAGGGGTGGAGTGTATATACTCAAAGATTACAAAAAAATATATGAATTGAATTAAAAGTACGCAACTGTTAAGTAACTTATTAAAGTAAAATATCTATACTTTAGTATAAAGTAAATTTTAAATTCTTTATTATTATACATTTATATATTTATTATTATATATTTAAATATATATGTATTTTTTTTAACCATTGAAAACAATAGAAATATATATATGATAGTTATTCCCATGATTTTTGTGCTTAATAAAGCATTTTCTGGATAAATCGAAACTTGATCGATACTTGACCAGAAAATCGATATGGTGATCGATTAAAATCGTTAAATCGATATGAAAATATTTTGGAATTTAATGATTCCATGTATCAAAGATTTGAATCTTTTTCATAATAAGGCATTATTTCCTAGTCATGTGGATTTATCGAAACTGTATCGATATTTTACGTGAAAATTGATATGGTTATCGATTAATTAATTTTGCTATATGTTCGATATTAGATATTAAATTTGATATATCAAACCAGAAATAGTTAACTTTATTATCGATATTTTATATGTTAAATTCGATATATTTTATTACTTCATAAATCGATACAACAAAGCTTGAATTTTAAATCGATATTGAATTTGATATTTTTGTCGGACTTTCCTTCTCGTTATATATGTACAATTCAACTCTTTTCACTCCAGAAAAAGCCTCCTTTTATGGAAATCCGGCATTGCCTTGATTTATTTACAACTTCACAGGACTCCCGCCATCTGGGGAAACGAAAAGCACTCTCAACACAATTTCAAATTAAATCGGGAACATTCGTCCTCTGTGCTGGTGTTCACACCATTTTTTCGGCCATTTTTCCACCCATTTCTCTTTACATTTTCCCACCCATTTTCCTACCCATTTTCCTACCCATTTTCCCACCCATTTTCCTACCCATTTTCCCACCCATTTACCCCCTACGTGATTTCCCTCTCACCTGGCTGCCAGCGTATGGTGATGCAGGTCTCCGTACTATTCGCCGTGAGATTGTACGGTGGCCGCGGGGCAATGTTCTCTATCATGAGCTCGGCCTCCGCCGTAATGGTGGCAGCCTCATTGGTCGCCGAGCACTCGTACATGCCGCGATCCGACTCCACCAGGCCGGTGATGGTCAGGTTGCCTCCGCTGAGGCTGAACCTGTCCGCCGGCAGTGGCTGACCGTCCTTCTGCAAATTAGTCGGGTTGCCAAATAAGAGAGAGAGAGAGAGAGTTGGAGTCAGAGTCAGAGTGGGGGCCTCGATAGAATGCATAATTAAAAATGCAATCAAGTGAGACTGCACGATCCCCATCCCGCCATTTGCCATGACATGACATAATGCTGGACAATGCTGGACTCACCCGGCTCCAGACAATGGAGGGCCGATTGTTTCCGTCCCGGTCGATGGCTTCGCAGGGCAGCTCGGCGGCCTCGCCCAGCTTCTGGATATAGATGGCCTTGGGCGTGACACTAAAGATGGGCGGACGGAGCACAATCACGCTGATGACCGGCGACGGTCCGTCCGTGCCGAGGTCATTGTAGGGCGTGCACGTATAGCTGCCGGCATGATTCTCATCCACCTTGGCGAAGAACAGGCTGCCGTTCATCTTGTAGAAGACACCGGGCACATTGTACGAGTCAAAGAGGAGGCCGTCCTTCTCCCACCGCAAATTCTTTAGCGGTGGATTCGCACGGAAATGGCAGTCGAGGACGGCGGGCTGGCCGTAAGGCAGATAGACCTCCGGCGGGGCATAAATTACCTTGGCCTTATCTGGCAATAAAAATCAAAAAAATACATGATTTAATCAAATTAAAAAATGTATATTTAGCTGACTTTTAATTGGAATTAAATGTAAATAAATATAATCTAATTTAGACATAAGTTAATATGAATAAACTACCATTAAAGGGTTTTTGGTGTTTTCTATAAATAGGAATTATTATATATCCCTTAAAAAACTCACATTGTATATTGAGAAAGGCCTTGGCCGTCTGCAGTTCGCCCTCGCTATTCCGCACCTTGCACTCGTACTCGCCCAGATCGCTCATCATGGTTGGATCAATGCTCAGACTGCCATCTGGACCCATGTAGGAGCGACGCACTAGATCCTGAACCTCCTGCAGCAGCACACCGTCCTTGTACCACGATGCCTGCGAGTTGTCCGGATACTTCATGACGCAGTGAAAGAAGGCCGTCTGTCCCTCCTGAATAGTTTGATTTACCGGCGGTATACGGATGAGGGAGCCACCCTGGACGGCCAGGTGATAGCGGGTGCCATTGTTCCGAACCGAAGGCGATCGGTTGGGAAAAATCACCTGGCAGTGGTACCAGCCTTGGTCCGATTCCCGAATGGCAGTCAGATTGACGGAGGCGCGACCAAATTCCGGGTGATTCTCGACCAGATGGAGGCGTCCGTTGAAGAGCTCATTGGTGGAGGTCTCCTGCTCGTACCAAGTGAAGATCTTTTTGTTCTGATTTTTAAATATATTTACAAATAAATTTATATTATTAAAGAAGCAAGAATTTAAAGGGAAAAGAAAGAATGGAAGTGTCTTGAAACGTTGTGGGATAATAAACATAAATGAGTTTAGTTTTTAGATCAAATTGCATTTTAAATATTCATAAGAATATATTATGGTTAAAAAGACTTTTAGGAAATATTTGTATTTTTGCAATCTTGGAAAATGTAAATGCTCTAGTAACTATATCTTAGTATTTACGACTTTAAATTACTTTTATATAAACATTTTTTCACCCCTTTAAACTTTTCAGTAAAGCTTAAAGGCATTTATTCATGTGTTTTATAATTAATATTCAAGTAAATTGTTTTTGAAATAATTACAATACTTGGAATTCTTCGTATGATGTCTCTGTAGAATATCTTGAATTTAAATGAATATTTGTTGCAAATTGCATTGTCTTGAGTACAAAATACCTAAATACAAATGTTCATTGCTGGGCATGATTATGATTTTGGCTGCAATTGCAGTTGTAAATCACCGGCAATGCGGAATTCACATGGAGGAGCTCACACCACCCCCTCGGTTGCAGTGAAACAGTTAATGTCAGATTGTTTATGCTTGTGCGAGTATCTGAGTATCTCAGTGTCTCTGTATCTCAGTATCTCAGAGTCCCTCCCATGCGCCATTATAATTTTCGCAAACTCCCGCTGAGCTCGTACTGCCTGTGACCGTCATGTGACGTGGCACAGCGGTGGCCAACGGCTTTGCCAAAGCCCAGCCCCTCCCCCCGAGAAGAATAACAATAACTGGGCGGGAGGGGATAGAAAGAGAGAGAGAAAGAGATAGAGAGAGAGAGAGTAGGAGGAGGAGGCGTGGGACCCATGCCGCTACTTTGTTGACAAATTTAAATGGGCTCACGTGGCGCGGCGCACTTGAAGTGCTCAATGGTAGCTTTCTCTCTCTTTCTCTCTCTCTCTATCTCTGTCTATTGCCCCTGAAATATTATTTGCATTGCAGGGAATTCAGAGCACTCTCTGCCAGGTATTACTGTACTCGCATTGGAGTGCAGGATGCCCTATAAATAAGTTTAAAAGTTGGATTTGCAAGCAACATGTCCATTGAGCGTATAAAGCTTAAATAATAGATTTTTGTTTATTATTCCTAATTTATTTTCTCTTTAAAAAACGTATTAATATACATAATTTAAAAAGGTTGCTTTAGTTTTATTTATTTAATAATCCGCCTTTGTGCTTCTCATAAAATAAATTGTAATTTTCCCCATAATAACATTAGCATCGCCTCATAGAAAAATATTCTCTGCGGCTTAAAGCTGATTTTCCTTAAAGTTTTTCTGGATTTACAGGACATATATTATCGGTTTATGGCCGGATAATAATTCAATGCGATGGCTTTGTAGCTTCTATGCCGTTTTTTGCGGTTCCATTTTAAATTATTTTTGTTTTAATTAATGCTGAATATATTTGTCAATATTTATTGTATGGCAGAAAAAAAGGAAAAAAAATAAACGCAATAATAATAATATTAATGCGAGCAAACAGAATGTGTTTGCGTTGCATCATATGGCGGAGGAGTTAAGCTTAAATTATTTAAATGCAATCGAATCGGCGCTGCGGTCGCTGCCCGCTGGCTGCTCTAATTGCTTTGGCTCTAAACAAACGCATCGCATCGCATTTTTATGCACTTGACTTTAGCCCGGTCCCAGTATCATCCGTATCTGTATCTGTATCTGTATCTGTATCGGCATCTGCATCCGTGTTTATAGTTTCGCCGTGTTAGGACTGACAGTTAAATTGTGGACCCATAAACCGCATGCTAGGGATTCGGTTCCCCCGGTTATTGATAGCCGACGACCGCACAACTGCCAGCGCCAAGCAGGCACACACAGAAAACAAATATATTCACATATATAGTATATATAAGACATGAAATGGGATTGGATTTGATCTTATTTCACATGGGAATGTAAAAAAATATATTAAATTAATGTGAGAATATACTAATTTAATCTTCGAAAGAGTTTGTAGACCAAAATTTCGTTTTCTCACTACCTTTAGATCACAATCATATATGTTTAGATCAAAGGGATTACTTACAATCTAATATTTATAAAAAAAATTTAAAAATAAGTATTTTTTTATCTTTTAAACTATTATTGGTCGGTTCAAACACTAAATGCCATATAAAATGGTTATAAAACAATATATTTTTATACATTTTTTAGATCACAGTCAAACTTTTTTAGACCAAATACAACAGCCAGAGTTTATAGAATTTGTGTTATTAAATTTATGTGGGAAACTATTCATTCATTTTCTCACCTTTTAGATCACAATCAATTATATTTGGATCATATTTTTTTATATTTTAAGATTATTTATAATATAAATTTTAAAAGGAAGAAATTTTGGAAAGCGGTGTATCCTTATATTTTAAATAAATTATGGTCGGTTTGGATACTAAAAACTATATATTTTTATATAGTTTTTAGATCACTAATATACTTTTTTAAATCAAATAATAAATTAGCAATTTAAAACAGGTTTATTTCTGGTACGTAACAATTATAGAAACCATTTTGTTTGGGTACTGAAATACTTAACAACTTTTATATATAATTAACTTTATTTAGATCATAATAATCTGTTTAAATTACATTGAAATTGTTAAAGACAAAGTTCAAGATGATATTTCTTTACAAGAAAATGTTATAAAACCATTTATAGCTGGTATAAATACTAAAATTCTCAACTAGTTCTAACTTAAACTGATGTAACACACTCTGATTACCAAATACTAAAAGAACCTATTATCCAAGCTCTTAAAAATATCTTTATTCCAAAATGCTGAGGGAAATTTATTTTCTTATAATAAACGTAATACCTATAAGCATATAAATTAAGCATCAAAAATAGTTTTGAGTGGATCAAAATTAATTGTGAGCCGCTTGCAACAGTGGGTGTCAGTTGATCTATTGACATTTTAGGTTGGCGGCTTTAATTGGGATCGGGAAACCGTCATCAAGATGAGCTGCACCGCCTAGGAGGCATCATATCGTCAATGTCATTCTCGGGCCTTGCTCGGATTGTGGATTGTGGACTGTGGGGATTATGGTGCACTCAAGATTCGTTCCCTGCCGATTATGTAGTAGGTACACCCAACTGTGTGTGTCGGGCCAGACGACACCACACACATTTATCAGCATTATCTAACAAATTACGAAAAACGTAACTTGATTTATCCGGTAATTTTTGTTTTGCCTTCGCAACGTCGCCATGGCGCGAAATTTTTTAGCAAAACTAGACTAGTGACCGTGAAAGTCTCTCTGGCATACAGTAAATGGAATACATTTGCAGATAATCCCATAAATCAGGCCCGATTATGCATATTTCACGCGGGCTCTTTCTCTCTCTTAGTGGCTCAGTGCTGCTGGAATTTTGTTTAATTACTGGCAAAGTGGCAAACTATTTCAAGCGCAATTAAAGTGAATCTATCGAAATGACATCATGACCCGATGACCGAAAAAAAACCAGCACCAGAAGGGGAGTGACCACAGGGGAAAAAAAAACAGGCTAAAGAACAGAAAGAGTGACAGAACAAAAACAGATTCTGGAGCAGAATCAAATTAAGCTAGATAAATAGTAACAAAAACAAACAAAAAAAGAGAGGCATAAGCGCGACCCAGCCCCTCGATTACCTCAAAAGTAGAGAGGGAACCGGAGGGGAACCTACGGGGTCACTGGATGACTGATGACGAGCGTGTGTGCGATGAATAGTAATTCACTCGATTTAAATACAAGTGAGCGCGCGCGAGCTTCACATATTTTCCGTCTGCAATGAATTTGCAATTGAATTAAATTGCATTACTCACAGTTGTCAACAAATGCCAGCCATTCAATTCGATTGAATCCAATTGAAATTGATTTCAACTCGGTGTGTGTGTCAGTTACCCCGATTCCCAACCCGATTGCGATCCATATCCCTATCCCTCTGCCTGTCTTTGATGTCACACTTCACATTGACACTCTTTACTGGCGTTTTGTTGGTAATTTAAAGTGAAATCTGTGCGCGAGCGTCAAATTAAATTTTAAATGGCAATGCGGAGGAGGAAGGAAAGAAGGTAGGCAGGAAGGCAGGAAGGCGAGAAATGCCAGTCAGGCAGGCACCAGGATGCAACCTCGATCGACTGCATGTGGTTGCGCTTTAATTAGTAGCCAAGGGCGGGCACCACACACATACACCGATGCAACCACCTAGCAGCACCACCCTTGGCCACAAGTCAACCCCCCAATGGGAGCGCGATTGCATTTGCTGCGATGCAACGCGTTGAATGCACTCAAAAAAAAATAAGATATATTAATTAAGGCACTCGAAAAAGTCATATAAATAACAGCTTTTTTGAGCTTAAGTTAAGGCGATAGTGGATTGTAGTTTAAATGTTATAATTTTGCTTAGATTATCCTCTTTTTGTTGAGATTTTGTTTCGCAAAATATTTAAAATTAATAATTAATTTTAAATGTTACTAGAAGAATATAATATTGAATAAATATTACAAGTGAACTGGGAGTAATTATATTAATTCTTAACTTTTTTTAAGTTTCGCAGATAGATAATATAGATAATAAATAAATTATTAGGCTAATTAAGTTAATTAAATAATCATATAAACAACATAAACAACAACAATTACACATTAAAAGGGTATATAAAAATATAATTCTTAATTAATTACTTCTTTGTTTCGAGATTTTTTTGGTCCAGAAAAATTTGATTTTGCTAAGAATAAGTACATTAATCCATTAATCTTTATTTGTATTTGAAAAATAAATATAAAAAATACTTTTAAAGAACATTTTAACTAAAATATGAACTTTAAATTTGATTTAAATGATTTCCTGTATTGGAAAACGTAAATATAGTTTTTTGTTAAATGAAATCAGGAGAACAAACAAGTAAAATTTAAAGTTCTTTCTTTAGAGCATATTTATGTTAAATATACCAAAATCTATATAGAAACCCATAGTATATAAATAATATTTTCTAAGAATTAAAAACCTTCCCTTTTAAGGCAGAGCACTTTTGAAATCTTCACAATTTTATTTTATTTAGTTTTTCTTCAAATTTTTCTTTGGAATTTTCTCTAAATAAAATGAGTAAACATTTTTTGGCCAGTGCCATCGTAAAATCCGACCCTTTTAATGAATGTGAGAGTCGCGTTCCATGCTGCGCTGCACCAGCAGCAGCAGCACCAGCAACGTCCAGCAGACGCAATTAAGGCTAACCAAGCATTCCGGACTGGCCCACGACAGACCAGGCCGTACGGAGTAAGGAGTCGGTAGATGGGAGACCGAAGACCACCTACGCGTGTCTGATAAATTAATAATTTCGACAATTTCATTTACAAGCTGCGTGCGCGATGGTGGAAAGGCCATAAATAAGTGAAGAGGAGGAGCCTTCAACTTACATCCTTGCTCCAGTGCACCAAGTACGGGATGGGAGAGTCAAACGGAAAGTCGATGTAGCAGTTGAAGACCACATGGGAGCCGACTTTGGCCTCCAGGTTCGTCTGCCGCCGATGATCGCGGGCTGCGCTGGCACAGGATGCGCCCATTAAGAGCGCCAGAAGAGCGGCTGCCGCGGCGGCTAGCCAAAGTGTTCTACAGCGATTCTCGGTCATTGCAAGCTGTGTGTTTTT
The DNA here is from genome assembly GCA_008042575.1 of Drosophila watanabei. Taxonomy (NCBI): domain Eukaryota; kingdom Metazoa; phylum Arthropoda; class Insecta; order Diptera; family Drosophilidae; genus Drosophila; species Drosophila watanabei. The sequence goes on from VNJS01014936.1 coordinate 48,744, forward strand.
TTTCGGTTTTTTTTTTTTTTTGTTTTGTTTCGGGGATGCACTTGCACTCGGTTACTCTGGCGCGGCGTCGCCTTGCATAATAATCCCGTTTCCGTGTCGGCGCGAAAAATCAAATTAAAATTCAACCCGAAATCAGGTCAATTGACCCTCAACGAAGGCGCTCAGAGCGAGCTCGCCGTGGAATCTTGTGAGGCGCACGAAAACCGACGCAATAATATACTACATATATCTTATATATATGACTTTGTTTTGTGCGCAGTTTGGTTCCGTAAACTGGCGGATCTCAAAGGGGTCGCGAACTGCACAGAGCGGCTGGAGAAGCGCTACTGAAAAGCCGAGAACGGACCGCGATCACAGCTGCAGAACGAGTGGCAGATGAACGTCGAGCTGAGGCCGAAACCCGATCGCATTTTCTATGCTGTTCACTGCTGTCTGATGTCTACTGTCTGCTCGTCTGCTCTTCTCTCTCTGCTGTCAAACGCTTTTGACATTTGACACACGCCCACGCCGGCTGTTCCATGGCTCCTTTGTCTGGCCTTTGCCGAATCTCCCCCACAATTCGCTTTCGCAGACAGTTTATCCACTTAAACAATTAGAGGCGATCCCGGCCTAGCCAAAGTGTGAATTGAACTATCCCAGGGCATCGATGGATGGATTCTTGGTTATTGTGTGAGAATATACCCTTAACAGGTCAGCAGGGCAGCAGAGTTTCACATACACTGCGTGGCTTATTTATGCGGAATTTGTGTGAATTTCATTACTTTAATTGCGACCACTGTGGCGTATGAGCGATATTTCTGTTCGTGGGCATCAATTAGAAACTGCTTCCGGGTTGCCATATTACACTGCAACGAAAGAGGGGGTGGAGGATAGACAAACCACAGATTTATTTGATCAATTTCAAGTTTTTTATTTTTATTCGTTTTTTGTTTGTTTTTCATTCTTTTTCGTTTTGTTTTGTTTTGTTTTGTTTTCTTGGGTTTTCGTTTTCGTTTTTGTTTTCATTTTTGTAAGTTTGTTATTTGTTTAAAAATTTTGTTCATTTTGCTAATTTCTCTTTATAATTGTGTGTGGTTGTGTTTAATTACAATATATTTCGTTCTAAACTGATTTTTCTTTTATCCTTGTACGATTTATATATATATTTATATATATATTGGAATTGGAGAACTTGCAGTGTGTGTTGGGAAAAGTCTTGTGGAAAGTGAGGCGAAAGTTGGAAGCTGAAAAGGTGTGTCGGGGAAATGACGGCTGAATGAATGGAAGGCGAAAGAGTGGGTGGTGCAAAAAAGAATATTCATAGATTTCCCTTTCTTAAATATAGTACTTATTATTTTTTCTTTTTGTTTGTTTCCGTTTGATAGTTCCTATTTTCCATTCGTCGAAGAGTTAACTGGCGCACCTTGTCCAAAAATCAAAGTGGCAGACTAAAGCGTTAGATTTACTTAAACTTAGATTGTAATGTATCCTCTTACACTTAATGTACATGTGTGTGTCTGTGTGTGTGTCCAGTACATATACTCGTATAAATAATCATATATATGTATATATATATATGTATCTATTTGCCGTAAAGTCCTGCGCGCTCTTGCTGTTCTTGCATCGTCAATTAAAATTCAATTTATGCTGTCATTTCTCGCGCTTTTCTCGCTCTTTTGCGCTTTCCATTAATGCTTCTGTTAATTAATTAATTTATTTCGTTCTAGTTAAACGCTTAATGTGTGTAAGTGTCTGTGTGTGTGTGTGTGTGGGTGTTCCTATAAGCAATACAAAAGTCAACTTATTCACTTGAAGAATATCATCTCAACATTTACAAAATATGCATTGCAACACAACTCGATTTGTCGTCTGTCCTAGCGTCTATTTAAATACGATTTATATTACTCAGATATCGGAAATTGAAAGTTACTTATCGGAAATTAGAAACAAGTTATCGGAAAATTCAAAAATTTTGGAGGGGGAACTCAGTAGTTCGCAGCTGTCGAAGTCTAAGAGAAATGCTTGAGATCATTAAGTCGGATTCGTAGTTGATTTCTTCTTGTTCTGATTTGTTTCGCGCTCAAACCCTCCCCTGAAATAGTGTTATCGTTAATCGTTAATCGTCATCATTATTATCCGTTACCTTTATAGTATTATGTATGTGGTATTATTTATAGTATTATAGTTGTATATATGCTCTGTAATTTACACATACGTTATACACACTCTCGCGGTCGTCACGCATCTCTCGCTCTGGCAGTGTTTTGGCGTCAAGTTGTGTCAAACCATCTCATTCCGTACAATTTGATCATCGTTAATCGTTAATCGTTAATCAATTTATCGTTTTATGGTTTAATTGTTGTAACAAGTACTTAAAAAACCGAACGCTTCTCGGCGCTGTTCCTTACACAACTGACCGATATATAACCTAGACCAATCAATACCTTTCTCTATATATATGTATGTGGGGGAACCCAGGAAACTGTTCGGGATGGGGATCGATAAGGGATCGTATCCGGTATCCTCCTCTCCTCTCCTCACCTCTCACCACTCTCCACTCTAATGTTCCTAGCTTATTCATTGACGTAGTCTGGGGCTGTGTCGGAAAGAATAGTTTTCTGATCGCCTAGCTTTTTGGTTTTCCTTCGATTTTTGCTTTGATTTGTTTTATTTTCCTTTACTTTTTGGGTTAATAAATATTAATTAGTTAATTATCGTGTGTGTCTGTGTGTGTTTGGTGTGTGTATGTGTAGGTCAACAGTAAACATATATGCAGCAGTTATATTTCTTTTAAATTTTTTTTCATTAAACTGGTTTTCGTTTTTATTCTTTGTAGGTTTTTTTTTCTTGTCGTTAAATAATTTAATTATGAAACAATTTCTCTATATGTGTTTTTTTGTTGTTGTCATTTTACGTTTTCGGCGCTTTATTAGTTGTTAACAACTAAATGCTTAACAGCTAGCATATTCCGTATTAACTTTAGTTTTAGTTTAGTTTTCGTAATGAACATAATTTAGGCTTACGCGCTGTGGATTCGTTAATTAATGTTTAATGCTCCAACACGAGTGTTAAATAATAGCTAATTGTAATTGTAATTTGTTCATTTGCTTTCGTTAAATATCCATTTATCGATTTTGTCTGTAATAATATGTTTGCTATAATTGCTATAGTTTTTGTTAAATATTATGCTTAAACTTCTGGGAATGGTGCATCCCCTTTGCAATATATGTACATAGCTCTCCTCGTTCTCCTTCTAAATCTACTAATTGTTTCTGGGGGGGGGGGGTCATGGTGAGGGGTCTTGGGGGTTTGCAGGGTCCAAACTTTTTAAGTTCCTCTCCTCCGAATGCGGGGCCTGATCCAGTGTCTACGAGTATCATGTGTCGCCTCTCTGTCTCTCTGTGAGTAACGCGCGCTCTTTGTGGCTGCCAACTGAAGCACAGAAGGCCAGCTGCGGATGTGCACCTGGGAGTGGCTCCTGGTCTCCTCCTCCTCTCCCAATTAAACGCTTCAGTGGCTCTCAGCAGACGCTCTCCATTTGCTGCATGGCCTGCCGCTTGCGGTAGGCATAAAACTCCTCCCGCATGGCCTGCAGCCTCACCTCCACGTTGTCGTAGCGCGGCGGCAGGTGGAGGGGCAGGGATCTGGCCTTGCCGCCGCCTCTCCCTCCCGAGCTGGAGTAGGGGGCGTGGCTGTGCAGCAGACTCCCGCTCAGCGGACCCAGCGTGTGGTGGTGGTGGTGATGATAGTGATGGTACGGATGCAACTGCGTGTCTATATGCAGATTGAGATCTTCGCGCAGCATGCTGGAGGCACTGGGCGTGGGCGTGGCCGGGTCAAACTCATAGTGACCGTCCACACTGCCCACGTCCACGGGACAGACGGCGCCGGCCTTGGGCAGGTTGCTGTCGGTGGCCGCGTTCAGTCTTGAGATCATCTCCAGCCAGTGGGCCATCGTGTAGGGCGGTGTGTTGGCCCTCGGGTAGGAGTAGGCGCCGCCGCCAGTTGCATGCGGTGTCTGTCCCTGAGCCTGCTGGCCACCCTGCTGCTGCGAGGCCCCAAAGTAGCCCAGGTGCTTGTGCGGCGATGGTGGTGCTCTGTAGGGCGGCAGCAGCCTCCACTCACTGGTGCTGCCCGGATGATTGGAGGTGTTCTTCGACCCGAAGCCACTCGAGCTGGAACGGGACTCGGGCGAGGCCTCCAGGCCGCCAGGATTCATGGAGAGGCCGCTGCGCAGCGGCAGGTTAAGATCTGGCAGTGGAGACAGCAGCTCGTGCTGATGCTGCTGCCGGCTCCCAAAGAGGCGCGAGTGATGCCGCGGATACCAGCGAGTGCGGGGCCGGTAGCTATGATACGGCAGCTGGGCCTGCGCCTGGTAGTAGCTTCTCCACGAAGGCGGCGACGGCAGCTGCAGCGGCACAAAGTGCTCTTCGAGGGGATGATGTTGCTGCTGCTGCTGCTGCTGGCGGCGGGTCTCCTCCTGAATGGTTCTTAGTGAGGGCAGCTCCTGGGAGTAGTAGCGATACCTGCTGCTCAGATTATGCGTCGACGTGGATCGCTCGGCAGAGTTTGGAGGATAGACAGTGCTCAGGTCGCTGAAGTGCGTGGGATAGGTGCCGCTGCCACTGCTGCTGAGCAGGAGCTGTTGCTGCTGGTGCTGGAGATGGCTCAGCTGGTGCTGCTGCTGCGGGGAGCTGGAGAAGATGCGCGAGATCCTGGAGGGCGTGTACTGCTGCTGCTGCTGCTGCTGCTGGGTGAGACTACCGCTGATTGTGTTGATGTGCAGGGGCCTGCTACGGTCCGCGTTTCCATAGAGATTGTGAGAGCTGCTGCTGGCATAGGGACGCATGACATTCTGGTAGCGGGCTCCGCTCACAGCTGCCTCGTCAAAGTAGGGCTGCTTGGCCACGCCCCCGATCTTGAGCAGGCCCTGGAGGAAGCCCCGGGCCGAGTCTGCCGCTGACTGGAGGCTCAGCTGGCTGGAGGAGGCCACCAGGGGACGACGCCAGGAGGCTCGCGCTGTGATGAAGTTCCGGCGCGATAGAAAACCTCCATCATCGCTGGATGACTTCTGAGAGACATTGCTGTTCCGCCGCTCGAAGAGGCCACCGTCCACCACATCCACCGCCGCCGCGTCCAGGGTGGTTTGGGAGTAGCCCAGCTTGGAGCCATCCACATCCAGCACAAAGCGTCCATCGAGGCTGCGTTGGATGCGACTCACAGAGCGTCGCCGGCCGCCCTCAGCCCCGTCCTCGAGATTCGGCGAGCTGTAGATGGAATGGCAGTTGGTGCAGCGATCCGGCGGCCAGATCCAGTGGAGTATGGCAATGAGTATGGCGGTTAGACTTGATATTCGGGTTTGTTTGTACCTGCGGAGGAGTTGGGATACCATTAGAAGGGTCATTTAACTCAAAAACAACTCATAACTTTTAGGAAAAGAAAAAGAAAAGAGTATAAAATACCTCAAAATAAAGTAAACGTGGCTTAATTAGCCTAATTAAACTGAAACTCGGAAAATCACTTAACTCAAGTGTCAAACTCGAACTAAAGAAAATGTCTAAAGAAAACTTTATTAAAAAGTTGAAAGTTAAGTTTTGCTTACGATTTTGATTATGACAGGATGGACCTGGAACTATAAAAACGCTTTCATAATCACGGTAATGTTCAGTATTGCTATAGTTTTGGAGAGCGATATAGAAGATCGGTTGTGGTGGTTGTGGTGGTGGTGCATGGCGTTGGTTGGCCAATTGAGAGTGAAATATGGGTTAGACAGATATACACATAGTAGATGACAGCGCATTATACAGATACAGGAGAATTTTGGTATCCAATTAGCCGGGGCTACTAACCCAGTATTCAAGAGATGGGCGATACTCACTTTTTTAAAGGCACTTGACCAGAGGAAATTGAGCCCGTACTGCGATTGTGCAAATGATGATTATTGGCGGCAATGTTACGAGCGTCCGTTATCCTGCAAGCTACCATGTTGAACTCTGCAAACGTATAATTTCTACAATTAATTTGGCGTGCAGCGTGAGCCGTCCTATCCGGTAAATAAAATACCCTTAAACACACACTCTCTATATACACACACAGGTACGCGCGGTCAGGCTCGAAATATGGAATGTATGCTAATGTATATGCATATGTATCTACGGTGCTCTCTACATATAGACGTATATATATATATATAAATATATAAATGCGATTACTCTGGGTCAAAATTCTGTTTAAATCGAGGACAAAAGTGGCATAACGCGGATGTTTCTCTGTTGTTTGTCGAGGGCGTACCCCCAAAATTGAGGTTATGTGCACAAGAAGAAAAGTTTAAGGCTTCTTTTAGGTATATTTTTCTAATATTTAATTTTAATTAATCTAATTTTTCTTTTAGAATGTATTAAATTCAAAATTTAAGCTTTTTCTAGCATAATTTTTGAAACTTAAACCACAAACACAGATTGTGTGCATCTGCCCGCCTGTTGGGCGCCACTACTGCTTTCAAACAGACTAAATTATTTAATAACACTAACATTTTATTGAATTCTATATTTAGGTTAAAAATTAGCTGTGACTCTACTTCTTTTCTTCCTGTGCACACCTGGACTGTCGTGGGTTATGCCAATTTGCATGCCAGCATAGTCAGACTACACACACTCTGGTTGTCGTTGTTGTCATTTTCATCGCTAATAAGTTTAGATTGTTTGGATTTGAGCAGTAACTAACTAGCAGCTATTACTAGAGGACACACACACACACCAGTCGGGGTAAACAGTTAGTATTAAACAGTCGCCAGTTAGCAGTTACCAGTTAGCAGTTACAAGTTAACAGTTGCCATTTACCAGTTAGCAGTTAACAGTTAGATGACTACGACTAAGCTATGTTGTTAGTTTGTTTCACTTGATTACGCTTGCAATTACATGTATGCGGGGCCAATTAGTGAGCCAGGCTAATTTAACCGTTCAGAGGGACATACGGGATACGGATATATATAGTGGAAGGACAATGCCAAACTAAATCGAAACTTAATGCTTCCTCCGGGCCAGCTGGGACTTGACGTCGTCGTCGTCGTTGTCGTCGTCGATGACAGACTAATTCGAGACACAAACACACACACACACACAGACACAATCGGGCTGACTTGACCTCCCCCGCCCACCCACAAGGTCGATATACATACGGCTATATGCGGAAAGCTATGGCACATGTATATGTACATATATATCATCGCAAACCCACACTCCGAGAGGTGGCACGTAGTATGTAGTACATGCAGCCGTGTGTGCTCTTCGCAGTATTTTATTCAGGATCTGGCTTCGAATGGTTTGGAAAAACAATGACACGTGAAATGGCTTTTGAATGGTCAAGTTGCGAATTGTGCCAACGGAAAACATAGAGAGGATACAGAGATACAGAGGGCGAACGGATAACGAAACGGAATTGAACACAAGTTGAATGCAAATCGAAAACTAAATGTATTGCTGATTATGGGAATTATGCAAACCGATAAACGATAACCGAGGTAGGGAAAAGGAAGCGGAAACAACATAAAAGTTGAGACTCAACAAGCTCTAAAGTGATTCTCGCAAAAAACGAACGAACGAAAGGTGTTGAGAGAGTATTTGCTTTTGTTTCGGCTTGTATGTGTGTGTTTTGTGTGTTTTTCGAGGTAATTATGAGTCTGTGAGGTGCTTGAGATACTCGAGAAAGTGCGGCTTGAACGGCACTGACTGACGGAGCCGGGAGAGCCGACAGATTGCGGATTGTTAGTGGAATGCGGATGCTTAATCGATGATGCACAGAGACGAGTGGTGGTGGTTGGTGGCTTGTGGTGGTGTCAAAGTGTTGGTTAGTTGGATGGTACTTAGTACTGGGTACTGGGTACTTCGTACTTGGTACTTGGTTAGGTGGTTGGGGTTGGAGGAGACTCGTCTGAAAATAACCTTTAGTTTTGTTTTTTTTTTTTGTCAGTACTCAGGATCTGTGGCACACGACATCGACTTATAATGATTGGCAAAAACTTACCCTTTGCTAGCACACCGATGTTGGGGTCTTAGTGGGGGCTTCTACTTAATATCTTTTGTCTTTTACTTTAATTTCGATTGCTTTTGGCGTCACTTGGCTGACAAACTCGGACTCCTTATGGTGTATATACGTTTTTTAGGAGTCCCTGAAGTTGGGCAGCCAAGGACGGTGCTTCCGCAATGCACAGGATAACCGATATTAATTGGCGACGCGATCATTTTACGCTTTTCGGAATCGGTTCTCCTCAAGCTCTGTATATATCGCTCTATCGGTATTTGGTTTTGTAGGCCTTATTTTCAATATATATATATTTTACCAACTTTGTGCGTGAATTGTTTACAAAAAACGTCTGCCCAGTATTATGCTATATAAATGGTCATCAGCCATGTATATAGTTTGGTTCGTTCTCTTATTTGCAAATACCTTTATCTGTCATGAACTCAGCCCTGGGCAGAAACAACGACGATTTGGCCAAGAACATGCTTGTCAATGGTTCGGAGATAAAGGTATTTTATCCCTCACTCATCTCACTGTCTGTCATTATCATCGTTATTGTTAATATAACGCTATCAAGGAAAAAAAATATACATTACTGCGAGAACAATGTGGTTGTTCTGCTATAGAATATGTACATAATATTTCGCAGTTAATGGCCTGCATTGATTTCAACAAAAGTTCGCAATTTCCCTGCTCTTGTGTTGTGTTTAAAGTGTGTGTTGCGGGCAAGGGGGCGGGGGGTTCTCGGAAAGAATACATAAATAATTGATTTAAACAACGCAACATTAATTAATCCACTTAAATAAAATACGGTTGAAAGCAGAAAAAAAACCATAACAAAAGGCAGAGACAGACAGAGAGGTTCGATATAGGCACGGCGGTTCGGTTTCGGGTTCGGATTCAGTTCGGTTTGGTTTGGTCCAGTTAAGTCCGGGTGGGATTCGATTCAATTCGATTCGAGCCTCGAATAATGGATGTCCTGGCACGACTCCTGGACGTGGCATTTCAATTTCCGCTCTACTTCGCACTGGAGTTTCAAAGGGAGACTTTCGGGGCAGGCAACGGGCAGACGCAACGCTTAATGCTTAACTAAAGTGGCAAATACTAGTAGTAGTTGTTGTAGTAGCAATAGTTTACTTATACGATGTTCATGCTTTGAGTTCCAATTCGAAAATAAACAGGCTGCAAAGCGCTATATGGTTAGGAAGCCAGATTGGTACAAAGATACAGACAGGCAAAGGCTGGATAACAGGACCAATGATATCAAAGTAAAAGTAAAATAAGGTTAAGTAATGGATTGGGGGGGGGGGCAAAAACACAAAACGGATAATTGCAGGAGTCTCATGATGGCCGATTTTCAACTAAGATCTTCTTCGTTTTTTTTTTTATCTACGCGGAAGGAGGGGGACCACGAGCGGGGACCACAGACAGAAGAGGGGGCAGGGGTGGAACTCAGAGAAATCAGAATCAGAATCAGAAACCGAAAAGAAGAAGGATAACCAAATGAGGGAAAGCAAACCGAAATCCAATTAGTATGTAAATATAATATATATATATACAGAGATTTTGAAGCAACTTTTCTTTCTTGCCAAATTGTAACTCAATTTTACTTGCACAACTACAACGAAAACGTACAAATCATCATACTCTCGCAGACAGGCATAATTTATGAAGAGGCTTTCATATATATGCGAAAATTTCGTCACAAAAAAAAATATATAGCATATATTTTTTAAAAACGGTTTCAAATGCAAATACCAATGTGCTGTTGTTGTTGTTGTCGTCGAACAAACCAATGGGAACGGAACGGAACAAAGGAAGAGGTCCTTTTCTCGTAAAATCAACTCAAACTCAAAAGGCTGCAAGCCCAAGCGGAACTCATAAAAAGCACATCAACTAACCAAACACCTTATAAAAACAAGATGCGTAACGCCCATACAAAAAGTAAGGATTTTAAGGTAGAAGACGCTTCTCGTCACGCATCTTTACCATTATAATGTCTTTGCATTAGTAATTAACATTTATCGCTTATCAGTTATCGTTAATTAGTTTAAAAATCTATCGATAATTGAGTGGCCTGCGCCGTCAGAAGAAGGAAATTTATGAGAGCTTATCTGGTTAGTAATATTTTGGGCCTTAAGGGGTTATACTGTTATCGTTAGGGTTAATCGTTCAAGGATTTAGGCATTGCGTTCATCGCCAACAACAAGAACATTGTCATCGTTATCGTCATCGATTGAAAAACGATTATTGCGATTTTTACGATTAGTATGCTACGTAAGTATTAGTTTATCGCACGGTTCGGATCATCGTTAGGCAGAGTGGCATTTATAATCATTAATCATTATTAATATATCATTTGTGATTTTGTCATCAAAAACCATTTCAAGTGTGTGTGTTAGCTTTTGGCCTCAGTGTTACCTTTTTCCTGTTTTCGTCGTTTACGTTTATTGCAAATTTTTACGGCACAAACCGATAAAATGATCGCAACAATAAAAAACAGGATGCCCCCAACGACGCCGGCGGTAATCGCCTTGTGCTTGACACGTGCCGGCACCGGGAACTTCACCTCGTCGCTGGATTCATACGACTTCTCCGAGTTGGCCAGCACCCGGAAGTAGTAGGTGCGTCCGCCGACCAGGTTCTTCACCAGATACTGTGTCTCCTCCGGCCGGATCTGACCACGGTTTAGGGTCTTCCACTGGGCATCCGTTCGATACTTGATTGTATAGAACTTGACGATGTGCGCCCGCTCCAGCGGCGATTGCCACGTGATGAGGAATCCATTGGACACTTCCGTCACGGACACATTCCTGGGCGGGCCGGGCTTGGGACCTGTTATGGTAGAAAAGCAAGAAAAGGAACCATTAGTATGTACACAAGGTGATGGTGAAGGGAGCCAGGGATGCGGATATATTTGTCCTGCCTTGTTTTTCAGCCAGCAATTTAAGGCCCACACAATAACACAAAAAAAATATATATGCAAAGGTAAAATCCGACATCGAAATATGCATACACCGAAAATAATTGTGGGGCTTAACAATTGCAAATTTTGCAAATTTTATTCATGATTCATTGAATGGCCAAAGATAACATTACCACAATGGAACCAATAAATTTTATTTGAATAGGAGATAATCCCGGATTTTTCAATATTTATTTTCGTTCTGTCTCAAATCTATATATTTACATATATATGTATATAAATTTCCAGTGTAGGCTGGTCGTGTTTGGCTAAATCGTTTGCATTATTTTTGATTTATTTGCATTTCATTTTATGCTTTTGTTTATTTGCGCGCGGGATTTTCCACTGCCCTTTTTTTTATTACCTTTTTGCCATTGCTAACCATCCCTCGTTCAATTTTCCAGCCTCATCCAAACTTAAATGGGAATATTTATTGCTCAACAGAAACGAAATACTCAAATTCTATGATTTATTTCCTTGCTTTTGAGTTCAAACTCGGACTTTACAGCTATTTACAGGACATTCATATCTAACTATCAACTGAAGAGCTTAAAAAAATATTAAAAAAAAAGTTATCAACTGCACTTTAAATATATATATTTCCCAGTGCAGGTTTGAAAGAGCAGACCTTCACCCTTCTTGGTTTTTAGATGTGATTTTATTTATTTCATGTTTTTTTTTGCATTTCGCTTAAAAGCTTTATGAAAATTCCATTTGGCTTTTTGCAACTCTCTTTCAAACCTTTTCCCATTATTTTTATTCTTTTTTCGGCATGCATTTATTCATGACAACGACAACGAGGGGAGCCTTGGATGTGAGAGCGGGATTGACAAAAACACATTTTAATTAGCATACACACATAAAACTTTCCGTTTTCGTAACTCGCTTTTCGCATTTGAATACTTGTGGGCCCCACTTCCGTTCCGCTTTCGAAAGGGTGATAAAAAAAAAGAGGACTGCCCCCTCACAGGATACTCCCTGCTGCCCTGAGATATAGACGTAGATAACCTGAATTCTCGGAACCTTATACTCTCTGGCTTGATGCAATTAACTGCCGGTCGTCTCCAGGGATTGAACTCCGGAATGCAAATTAAAACTGCTGCTTGGAGAAATACACAATATGTCATGTAAATGGGCACCCAATTCACTTCTCCTTCCAATGAAATTTTGAACAGCATTTAAAACGATGTATGTGTGTGTGTGGTGTCAAGTGTGGGTGAGTATCTGTATCTGAGTATCTGAATATCTGCGTGCGGGCTTAGATATGAGCTGCTGACGGTGCGAATGCGAGAATATTACAATTTCCAGGGGGAAGGCAGGGTGCAATAAGTGCAAGCCATTTATCATGATGATGATGATGATGATGACGCTAACGAAAAATGCCACGCTCATTATGTATGTATGTATGTTAATTAAAAATGCTTTTAAAGAGCCCTCGCGGGATTTGAAAGCGCAGCAGCAGCAGTAGCAGTAGCAATAGCAGCATCCTCGAGCGCATATATCAAAAGTTGATTATGCGAAATGTGGTGGGGCTTGGGCAGCAGGCAACCCTTTAATCCTCGGCCCGCATAAAAAATGTGCGCAGATTTGACATAACATAAACGAGACAAGTGACAAACATAAAAATAAAGGAAAAAAAATAAGAAAACAAGCAAAATGGCCCGGGAAAAGCGGCAGGGAAAAGGCCTAAATGAGATGGGTAGACAACACAGACGGACGGACTGTAAAAATGTCAAGGGTAGACGCAGGGTACACACAAAGCCCCGGCAAGGGTACACGGGGTGTCGTCGTCGCACGGTTAAATGTTATTTATGGCTGCAGCAAGCCATGGCGCTTCCAGGGTTCTCTTTTTATTTTTTTTTTGTTCAGAGGGTGTGACCCGCAGTAAATCTGCAGTTGCCAGCTTGCAAGTAATACTTAAAAATGAGTGCAAGGCAGGACACGGGACACGGGACACGGGACTTAGGGGGGGATTTGGGGTATTAAGTGTATAATGTAAGTGATTTTATGATTCCGATACGAGTACCTTTGACTCTCAGCTGGGGCGGCGAGTAAACTAAACGGCCGCCCGAGTCGGTGTGAAAGTAAATGTCAAAATAGGCTAAGAGGTCTGCAAATAAAACAGCAAACGAACGCAAAATTCAAATCAAATTCAAATCTTTTGTAAATAAATATGCATTAAAACTAAAGTGTTTGTATTTGTGTTTGTTTGTGTATTTGTATGTTGTGCTAGTGCAGTGAGAAGTGAAGTGAGTGAAGGATTGAAGGAGTGCAAACCAAAGTACCGAAGGGTGTACTAACTACAGAGCAAGGTCAGCCCTTCCACTAGAGATTTATCGATTAGTTTTCCTTCGATCGAATGCAAATTTCGCCTCGACTTAAAAACCTTACACGACCTCAGAGCCCTCTCGGGGCTGTAATTATGACAGTGAAAAATGCATTGAATATTCATAAGTGCACACGCACACCCAAGTCAAGTGTGCGTGTGTTTTCTCGTTTATAATCAGCCTTGACATGCATTTTCTTTTCGGTTAGTTTTTACTTATTTTTTCTGTGGGGTATGATGCCTGTTCAGGAAGATTGGTTGTGAGAATTGGAAGTTCTTTACTATATCTGTAGATGTTTTAAGCCTGTAATTCTTTATATTAAAATCTTTAAAAGTTTTAAGCAAGTAAAACATGGTATACTAGCATTTGATCCGGCTCGAAGGACCAAAAGCATGGCAATTTTTTTTGGATTTTCATGGGAAAACTTGTATAAAACTATAATAATTAGTAAAAAACAAATTATTAGAGTGAATTTATGACAGAAAAGACTGTATTTAAATAAAAAATCAAAGCTTTATAGCTATAAAATCCTTATGAATTGATGTACATCGATTTAAACCTTTATATTTATTTATATATTTCGAAAGTCTGTAAGGCTTTGACTTTGTATTTTTCTTTAAGCCTTATAAGGTATATATTATGTATATATTTAATTTTAAAACTAAAAACTCTTTTCACTAAAGGATATTTCCTGTGCCAGCTAAAGTTACTCCTTCCACTTGCTTTATTTCCCCGAATGTCAGCGCTGAAATTTCGCAACTGTTGGAGCCAGAGTGCGCTTTGCTGCCTTGCAGCTCGCATTGTTGTTATTAATTTTTAAGCGTTGCCAGGAAAAGCGAGCGGCAGCAGGAGCAGCACGCACTTGCTATGCAACGCCCCTCGGGGCGGAATGGGTGGAGGAGCGCTGCCGTATGGAAATAGCTTGACATAAACAAATGCGCGCACGTGTGACAGCAGAAGGGGTTGGTCTACCGTTGATGGTTAATGCAGGATTTAAGGAAAATAAAAAAGTTTATATATGGGAAAATATTATAAGAAAAAAATAGGCAAAATGGAAACCAAAAAGAAATACAATTTCTGCAAGGCATTTGGCTGCTACTTCTGGTTGCTGTTCTGCTGAGGATGAAAATGAGAAGGCAGCAAAGGCGGAGGTGGCGGTGTCTGTAGTGGCGGATGGACGGTGGAATGGGCGGGGGTGGCATTGGATGGTTTTTCATTTTTTTTTTTTCGTCGGAGGTGTTTCGTTACAAGCGCCAAAAAAAGGTACACAACACGTACACGAATATCCAGGGTTGCATTACACAACAACGGCGCACATTTGCCGCCAGAGTTGCCGCCTGTCGTTGCTTATTTTATTTTTATTTTTTTTTTTGTTTCTTGTTTTGTGGTTACTGTTTTATCCTGTTTTTGTTGTTGCCTTTGCTGCTGTTATTTTGTAGCTGTTTCTGTTTTTCCCTCGATTTTTTAAGCTACGCGTGCGCCAAAACACGTATACGCACTGTTACACACGCACACCCAAGCACACACACACGCACGCACGCACACCAATGCAACTAAATTAAATACGCTAAATGGGGGAAACATTTATTTGTGTGTGTGTGGGGGAGGCGGGGGGTGGGGTATATACTAAACTAACACACAGAGAAAGGACGAGAGCGAGCGAGCAAGAGAACGAGGATAAAATTAACTATTATCGCAAAGCGGTTGGAAAAACACGCGGCAACGTCGACAAAGGCATTCAAATTGCCGCACCTACAGCGCCCACAAAATGAAGGGGAAGGGGAGGGGGGGCGGGGTCGGTGGCAAGGATGTTGTGGCAGGAGGCAAAACGCTTGTTAAATGTGCCTCGGCATTTGGTAATATGGTTGTTTAAATTACGCCGCCCTTCAGCCAGCCCCACCCCCTTGTTTTTGGGCGTGGGCGTTGTCATATCGACCGCACACACAACCTGCAAGACACGACAGGAGTACGAATACGAACCGTAGTCCTTGTTGTTGCTGTTGCTGTGCTGTGTGCTGTGCCACAATTGTAAAAACAGTTCAATTAATTTAAATAATTAAATGTGGGACAAACTGTTTTAATTACGCACGCACACGGTACAGGGATCTGCCGTAATTCCAGGCCAGAGAGGATACAGGACACCAATCCTCATGTCCTCATGTGGCGCAAATTATGGCCCATGGGAAATGGCGCGAATTTGGGGCGTGTGTGTCTGTGTGTGTGTGTGTGTGCTTTGGCAGCCAATAACCAGTCTGGAACAGAATACATAGTAGAAAAGCAGACGGGAATCGAGCGGCGCTATAATTGGCTTGAATATTTAATTGTTGGCTCTTTTCCCTTCCCCCCCCCCCCCCCCCC